>JAZHYW010025984.1:0-30036 GCA_037355805.1 Ixodes ricinus | reverse complement strand
GATACCTCAAACTTGTTGACACCGTGGCTTTGTGCTATTCTTTTTTTCCTTTCCGGTGATGGGAGCGGTGATACGGTTTCGGAAGACGTTATCTACAGAGAAGCGGCCATCGCGAAACCTGCGATTAAACGTTGTGGTGCTTTTGCTCAGAGTTCTTTGAAATGGCGCTCCGCTTGTGAACCAACGTAGAAACGAAAAGTAAACAAAGTAGTCTCGCGCAGGCTGCGGTTTGTTCCTACTAAGCACGCTTGAAATTTGATCCTACATCAAACACTGCTTGCTTTGCTTGACCACCGACTGGGCGGATGAAGGACCTCAGGTGGTGCTACAAGGGTGCGATCAACCTCACAATTTCACCTTGATCGAACGCCGGTATGGGAGGGGTGAAAAATAAGTTGAGAAAGAAAAGTGCCTGTTCATCATCATTGTAAAAACCCGAGACGTGGGACAAAAAAAGGGAAGAAAAAAGGGGACAAAGGGGCCAACACAGACATGTGTCTATGCCAGTGGCGTCACAAGGGGGGCGGACCGCCCCGGGTGCAGCGCTCAGGGGGTGTCGCGGGGGGGGGGGGGGGGGCCGGCGTCGCGGCGGGCTATGCGACAGCGGGGGGCGGGGGGGGGGGGGGGGTCGTGTCGAGGGCGGGATACGCCAGAGCGGGGTGGGGGGGGGGGGGGGGGGGGGGGGGTCGCGGCGGGCTACCGCCCCGGGTGCCGCCCACCCTCGTGACGCCACTGGTCTGTGTTGTCCCCTTTTTTCTTCTCTTTTTTGTCCTACGTCTCTGGTTTTCCCACAATGTTGAAAGTTCACCAGCTCGCTTGCATTTTCTCGGTAGTTTCTATGCCTGTTCATACCTAGCCAAACGCCTAAGTAACACCAGAATTCCACGTTCGCTTAAATTGCTGTAATGGTGCAATGGATCCGTTTGCGCCGCTATAGTATGTTGAGGTACCGCGTAGGAGTTGGGCTCGAATCCATGCATCCAGCTACCTCCACCTTTCATAAGTGAGGTACGGGGTCGTTTTACGTGTGATAAATTACCCGCCCTGGCACTCGATAGTGTGCGTACTCCAATTATCAGTGCGTCCAAGAAGGTGCCAGGGACATTGTACAAATTTCCGTTTTTATTTCGCTGCTCTTCCGCTATTTCGCAAACTATGGAATGTGAGAAATCGTTTTGCTCTGCGGTATCACCTAATGTTGTTTTAGAAAAAAAAAAACGTCGAACATTTCTACATAAAACTACGTAGCCGAAGCTGTGAGTGGAGCGAGAAAAATAGTACTTCTAAGAATTTGTTCTTCCATTTTCTAGTTACTTTGAAGTCAGGTGCTTAGCTTGCGCTGTGAGCACTCAATTGCACCGTGCGTGTTAAAACTAAAAAGTCTCGTCTTGCTGCGCTTTGATTACATGGTGAACACCTCGGTTTACGGAGAAACAGTCACAATGATAACAAAAAGCAAACGACGTGGAGTGGACAACTGGGCTCGCAAATTTGTAAGAACACACATAACGTTAAATTTCCCATCTGTTCAACAAACTAAAAAAAAAAGAATAAAAGATCTTTCTTTTTGTTTCTTTTTTTGCGGAGAGGGCTTTTTTTAAAGGGGAGCATCTCCGATCTTGTTTAAAAAAGTTAAAATAATTTTAAACGTTTTTTTTTTTTTATTTAGGCAATGGTTTTTGCGGTAGCCCCGTGCGACTCGGCGTATATTCGGACGATAGTTCGCCGGATCTACAGTTCGCAAGGGCAAATTTAAGCTGAAAAAAAGTTTTCTTTAAAAAAAGGGGTACGGGGTCGTACCTCACTCACTATTTTTTATATTTTTGGAGGGGGGGGGCAGGAGTTGTTGCGAATTAAGGGGTGTCTTTGTGAAAACAAGGGTGGGGTGTACCAATACCTAGAACACAAGGCCTGCACGTTTCCTCCTCTAAACGTCATCACTAGTAGATCCCTCAGCGCCCCCTAGGTAGCCCGGATGAGCACCGTCGTCTGCTACATCGTCTGCGACGTCGTCTGCTCCGTCGCCTGCTTCAATGGTTTGCGTAGCAATAATGAAACAGATGCTCACGCCGAGTGTCTGTTGCTCATGGCATACGATGATTAGACGTTACGTGGAGAGTCAAATGCGTGGGTGAAATTGCCACTGCTTTGCGAAGGGCTGCAAAGCCCTTCGCTGGACGCTCGATGCTAGCAGTGGACGCCATTTTCGAGGGAAATTTTTATACTCCGGGTCGCTGCTTTGAAGCGTTCTTCCGCAGAACGAGCGCGCGCGCTCGAAATGCCAGTCTCAAAGCCAGGAGCGCGTGCTGGCTCGCGCTCCTGGCCGAGAGAGTGTTCGCGTGCACGTTGCAAATGAACTGGAAGCTCGCTATCTGCTCGCGCTCAGCAGTCACGCACACGGCTGTGGCCGCAAGTGAATGCGACGCAGTTGGGACGCGGCCCATACTCTCGTCAAGCCAGCCTGTTTGCCGCTTGGGGCGGGTCGGGGATCTACTAACGAAACGTCATGCACAGGCCTTGCATTCTAGGGGTATTGGTCTCCTTATTAGTGATGGATGGTGCGACGACCCGTCGGTCCTTCGCTAGCAGGCGCCTAGAGGTGTACAGCCCAATGCCACCTAGAATACAAGGCCTGCGCATGACGTTTCGTTAGTAGATCCCCGACCCGCCCCAAGCGGCAAACAGGCTGAAGCTTGACGAGAGTATGGGCCGCGTCCCAACTGCGTCGCATTCACTTGCGGCCACAGCTGTGTGCGTGACTGCTGAGCGCGAGCAGATAGCGAGCTTCCAGTTCATTTGCAACGTGCACGCGAACACTCTCTCGGCCAGGAGCGCGAGCTAGCACGCGCTCCTGGCTTTGAGACAGGTATTTCGAGCGCGCGCGCTCGTTCTGCGGAAGAACGCTTCAAAGCAGCGACCCGGAGTATAAAAATTTCCCTCGAAAATGGCGTCCACTGCTAGCATCGAGCGTCCAGCGAAGGGCTTTGCAGCCCTTCGCAAAGCAGTAAGGCAATTTCACTCACGCATTTGACTCTCCACGTGAACGTCTAACTTCATCGTATGCCATAGCAACAGACACTCGGCGTGAGCATCTGTTTCATTATCTGCTACGCAAACCATTGAAGCAGGCGACGGAGCAGACGACGTCGCAGACGATGTAGCAGACGACGGTGCTCATCCGGGCTACCTAGGGGGCGCTGAGGGGATCTACTAGTGATGACGTTTAGAGGAGGAAACGCGCAGGCCTTGTGTTCTAGGTATTGGTACACCCCACCCTTGTTTTCACAAAGACACCCCTTAATTCGCAACAACTCCTGCCCCCCCCCTCCAAAAATATAAAAAATAGTGAGTGAGGTACGACCCCGTACCCCTTTTTTTAAAGAAAACTTTTTTTCAGCTTAAATTTGCCCTTGCGAACTGTAGATCCGGCGAACTATCGTCCGGAAAATACGCCGAGTCGTACGAGGCAACCGCAAAAACCATTGCTAAATAAAAAAAAAAAAAACGTTTAAAATTATTTTAACTTTTTTAAACAAGATCGGAGATGCTCCCCTTTAAAAAAAGCCCTCCTCCGCAAAAAAGCAAAAGAAAAATCTTTTATTCTTTTTTTTTTAGTTTGTTGAACAGATGGGAAATTTAACGTTATGGTATATTTACAAATTTGCGAGTCCGTTGTCCACTCCACATCGTTTGCTTTTTGTTATCATTGTGACCGTTTCTCCATAAACCGAGGTATTCACCATGTAATCAAAGCACAGCAAGACGAGGCTTTTTAATTTTAACACGAACGGTGAAATTACTGCTCAGAGAACAAGCTAACACCTGACTTCAAAGTAACTAGAAAATGGAAAAACAAAAACTTAGAAGTACTATTTTTCTCGCTCCCTACAGCTTCAGCTACATAATTTTATGTAGAAATGTTCGACGTTTTTTTTTTTTCTAAAACAACATTAGGTGTACAGCAGAGCAAAACGATTTCTCACATTCCATAATTTGCGAAATAGCAAAGAGCAGCGAAATAAAAACGGAAATTTGTACAATGTCCTGGCACCTTCTTGGACGCACTGATAATTGGAGTACGCACACTATCGAGTGCCAGGGCAGGTAATTTATCACACGTAAAACGACCCCGTACCTCACTCATGAAAGGTCGAGGTAGCTGGATGTGAATGGATTCGAACCCAACTCCTACGCGTACCTCAACATACTATAACGGCGCCTTGATCCATTGCACCATGACAGTAATTGAAACGAACGTGGAATTCTGGCGTTACTTAGGCGTTTGGCTAGGTATGAACAGGCATAGAAATTACAGAGAAAATGCAAGCGAGCTGGTGAACTTTCAACATTGTAAAACCAGAGACGTAGGACAAAAAAGAGAAGAAAAAAGGGGACAACACAGACCAGTGGCGTCACGAGGGTGAGCGGCACCCGGGGCGGTAGCCTGCCGCGACCCCCCCCCCCCCCCCCCCCACCCCGCTCTAGCGTATCCCGCCCTCGACACGACCCCCCCCCCCCCCCCGCCCCCCGCTGTCGCATAGCCCGCCGCGACTCCCCCCCCCCCCCCCCCCCCCGCGACACCCCCTGAGCGCTGCACCCGGGGCGGTCCGCCCCCCGCCTTGTGACGCCACTGGCATAGACACATGTCTGTGTTGGCCCCTTTGTCCCCTTTTTTCTTCCCTTTTTTGTCCTACGTCTCGGGTTTTTACAATGATGATGAACAGGCACTTTTCTTTCTAACTTATTTTTCACCCCTCCCATACCGGCGTTCGATCAAGGTGAAATTATGGGTTGTATAGCACCACCTGAGGTCCTTCATCCGCCCAGTCAGTGGTCAAGCAAACCAAGCAGTGTTTGATGTAGGATCAAATTTCAAGCGTCCTTAGTAGGAACAAACCGCAGCCTGCGCGAACTACTTTTGTTTACTTTTCGTTTCTACGTTGGTTCACAAGCGGAGCCGCCATTTCAAAGAACTCTGAGCAAAAGCACACAACGTTTAATCGCAGGTTTCGCGATGGCCGCTTCTCTGTAGATAACGTCTTCCGAAACCGTATCACCGCTCCCATCACCGGAAAGGAACAAAAGAATAGCACAAAGCACGGCGTCCAACAGGTTTGAGGTATCTGAACCAAATTTGCTTCCATTTAACCGTTCGTCTAGTTCAGCCAATCGCCACGATCGGCGCTACGATACCCCCAGCGTCGCCCGCAATTTGTGCTAGAGTATTTGTGCCGCACGCTTGCTCGTCGGAGTGGGGTAGTCGTGTGCGATCCCATTGATGTGTGTCACTTTTCCACGATGATCGCGGGTCTGTCGCCTCTAAGTCAAGCCATCCTCGGCACCCTGTTCACGTGGGGCCTAACCGCGGCCGGTGCTGCTCTAGTCTTCGTTCTCAACTCGACCAGGGTAAGATAATCAAAACCGATCAGCCGGCACACAACATGCCATGCGGGCGTCAGCTGACATCGTCCGTCACCGTATGGAAAGCGACGTAGAGTATGGGGGCATTGTTTCCTCAGCGCGGAGAAGAACCTCGCATACTGAGCTACTCGCAGAATGTCAGGTCACATCTTACAAGTAGCAGCAAGTCGTCTCCGCATGTGTTGACTTGACAGCCGCTTCACTCCTACTACACTGAACGGCATTTGCAACGGTCGTGCGTTCACGCTGCCTGTCACAACACCTGCCGTCTATTGTGAGTCAAGACGTACGAAAAATACAGTTGTTTACCCCTTTGCAGCTGCTTGCCAGCAAACGTTCACGGCACTTGCTTCGAAGTATGCCGTTTACTTGCTCCACTTTTGTTGTGTTAACAGAAGCTTTATATACCTGTTTGTTATAAATGATTTTCATAAAATTTCAATGTGAAAATGGTTGCCGACGGAGCTCTGGAATACATGGAGCTCTATGGCACCAGAAACCGAAGACGGGCAAAAATGAGCCCCATTGTCCCATTGAAATTTTCAGAAAATCACTTAAAACTTTTGAATAAAATATCGGTTCGTGCTGAAACTGTCACATCTGGTTCGGACCTCTATCACTACCTTAGGGTGGAGAAGCAGCGTTCGGCGATGCTTAGTTTTAATTTTACGATGAAAAACACCCTGTAAATTTTTTTTGTTTTGAGACACCTTGTACTGCGTGAATCAAAGGGATTGTTTGCCCTTTGAAGGGACCACATAAATCGCTTTCTTCACGTATCGAGCTAAGATATTGTAAAGAGTTGGCCGAATACGGTGCATTTGTGTATCAAACTTTCTTAAGATGAGTGTACAGTCAGCACGGAATGAAACCCGAACGCCGGTACGCGTGGCCATCGACACAGGCTGCTCCACCTGGAGAGCCCCTGAGAACTAATGAAAATGCGCCGGGGTGTGGGGGTACGTGTCCTACTAAGTTGTGCTCGACCCTCGCGCGGCGCTTCTGGGACTTCCTCGTTTCGCCGGTGGCGCGCTGCTAAGCGCCGTCACTCGGGGTGCATTTGTGTCGCCGCACTGTCGCCCGGTCGACACCTGCGGCTTGCGCGCGATGCGAGAAGTTCGATGCCAGAAGCAGCAGCAAGCTGCTTGCGCGCGCGCTAGCGGAGCACGCTCCATGGTGTCTTCTCCTCTGGCGTGCGCATTTTTTATTGTTTGTTATACGTATCGTAATTTTATAATCAGCAGTACTTATAGCAAAACAGCGTGACATATGAGACAGACGAACAAAGTCGGGACACATGACGAGTGTTGACACCCACCTGAAGGTTGCTACCACAAATATTTAGTATATAATACATGAGCACATTCATACGTCCACTCCCAGAGATCGTCCATTAACCCCTCTTGTTCTTCATGCTCGTATGCCTCGCTGCGAATGCCATAGTGCAGGTCTACTTACTCGCGCACTCAGCAAACATTTTCCTTAATTGTAGTGGCTTGAGCCTTGAACAATACGTCACTCTGTGCAGACTCTGGTCCGATCTGTCCAGCGCACCCATTATTATCGCTTTATGTATCGGATGCACAGCGATATTTCTTCAGCGCTGTCATTAATTATCGCTTTGTGTATCGCAAGGGCGAAATGAAAGTTGAAACATTTCTTGCGCAGAAGACCCGAAGTGCTGGATGACGTGTCACTGGAGCCACGCGGAGGCTCCGGTGAACAAGGTGGCACACGCGGTTTCTGAGAAATAGTGAAACGTCATAGACGCAAAATAAAATTAGTTTATTGGCACAACCATACTCTTTATGAAAAAGAAAAATGTTGCAAGAGACCGACGCGGGTGCTTCAGTTTTTATAAGCAATGCGCATGTGTTCGTGCGAGGTTATCAGTCGATTCTTATAAAAAGCGAGAAATCGCTCGCTGGCGCTCTCTTTGGTAACCACCGATATGCCAGGCGGATCAATTCCGGAGCATAATAAATTCATCACCCTGTCTGAGCAGGGCCTATCGCAAAGAGCTATAGCCAGGGTAAGCGGCCGCCTGGTGTCTACCGGGCGACAGTGCGGCGACACAAAAGCACCCCGAGTGACGGCGCTTACAGCGCGCCACCGGCGAAACGAGGAAGTCCCAGAAGCGCCGCGCGAGGGTCGAGCACAACTTAGTAGGACACGCACCCCCGCACCCCGGCGCATTTTCATTAGTTCTCAGGGGCCCTCCTGGTGGAGCAGCCTGTGTCGATGGCCACGCGTTCCGGCGTTCGGGTTTCATTCCGTGCTGACTGTACCTGTGTAGAGAGTTAGAAATGAAAACGTAAATTCGCTACCTTTGGAGGCCATCTGCGGATGGACGACATCTGGGGGACAACAGCCGAGAGGTGGCGGCAGCTGTTCGACATTACCGAAATAGCCCGACAAAGAATTTTTCTTGTGTGTTTTCTGCCCATTCAGTGAACAATATCACGCTGTACACTGTAAAAGCCCGCACTGCTTTGAGTCAGAAACGTTGGCTGCTGTGGGAAGAGTCTTCACCCTTACTTTTTTCCATCTGTTGGCTGTTGTGCCAATCGGACACCTTTTGTTAGCAGACGGCTGCCATAGGTAGCGAATTCACGCTCTACATTTGTTAATCGTTACTCAGGTATAAACTCATTCTTTGAAATTTTGATGCTCAAAATGCACGCTCTTTGGCCACCTCTGTACGAAATCTTAGCATCGACATGCCAAGAAACCGATTTCTATATAGTTTCTTCAAAGGGCCAACGATCCCTTTGACCCACACGGTAGTTCAGTGGATTGTATGTAGATCTTTATACCCTTTATTTTGTCTTCATTGGAGAGTAGCAGTACTCTAAAGGCCAAATGACTTCAAATTGAATTAAATGGCATACCTCATCCGATCATCGTCAATACTGCCTAAAGGTCGTCGGCTGCACCTAGCGAGCAGAAAGTTTTATCGAACCTGCGTTTCCTCAGACATGTTCAACTGGACACATGCTGAAGCGTCTCATAGTCCGTTGAATAGACAATCTGCCTTTTTAAACGGAAAATGGCTGGTAGATTGCCCAGAGTTGTCATTATCATCCATATAAATATTTATATTGCAGGAGTTTCCATCTTGAAAATTCCCCGGGTAAAAAGCTGCATGCTGAAATCCTCCTTCCAGGAAAACCTCAGCTCATTTCTTATGAGGTGCCAGTTTCTCCGATTAGTATTAGCGTAAGGTATGTTTGTGGTGCCGTGGGTATTATATGCACATACATATTTATATCTAACAGGGTTGGGCAGTATTGCGATACAAATGTATCACGACGGTACTTTGTATTAATATTTCTGTATCACAGTACAACTTTTCAACTATATTTTGTATTTCTGTATTAAAATAAATTTTCGGGTGTGTTCTTGGCATCACGATACCATTAGGGTCGATGTACTTGTTACAGTTGTAAAAGAATTGTTGACCTCCACACAGAGGGTCAAGACCGAGTTTCGTCGGGGACGTTTTGTGTCTCTCACCGCACATGACTCCCTTTTTGTTGTGCAAAATTTAAGAGATGTTTTCCCACACTTTAGGTAGTCGACTGTTCCAGACGATTCCAAAAGTTGAAGGCTCTGTCGGCGCGCCCAACTAACAGATATAGGGATGTGGGTCGCTTGAACTGGATTCCACTGTGATGTTATAAGGTCACTGCTGAAAGAGGTGTCCTGATTGGATGTAATCACAGTGACTTCTTTAGGTTTTTTGGCTGGACACAAAAATGGATTTAGATGTCCCTGGGACTTTGTCCCGAAATAAAACCGTGCTCGAGCCACGGTAAACAAATCGCTGGCTTCCTTACTACTTCCCGAAATACGGGATGTTAATTCTGCTGTAAATTTGATTTGAGTTTCAGGCTCCAACATGCAGCGATAACTCTCTTGCTGGTTTAAAAACAAAATCTCGCATTCTGGAGCAAGCTTCTTTTTGTTCTTCGTATGCTCTAAAGGGTGCGTCCAAAATAATGTTTTTATAACAAAGTATTTTAGTGTCTGTATTTCAGCCCCACCAAAGTGTATTCCTGTATTTGTACTTTTAAATACATTTCTATTTTCCAAATGTGTTTCTGGTATGTATCGTGATACATTTTTATTAATGTATTTCAGTATCAGTATTCTAGCTGTTTTTGCTATGTATCCCAGTATTTGTATTTCCGAATACTTTTGAGAGTATATCTGCCCAACCCTGATATCTAACTCCTCAGAGGTGTAATTATGATAAGGCTAGACCCACCGGTGCTGCAAACTGCTGAACTAGTACATGCATTAGAGATAATAATCCCTGGAGAAGGGGAAGAAAGGGGACAAAGGACAAACAGAAATCTCCAAATGTGGCTAGATGTTCGGAGATTTGGAGATAACAGCTAGGTGTTATCGTTATTCTTGTCCAGCTAACACCTTTGCATTAATTGCATTATCACATGCTTTACAAAGTAAGAGGTATGCAGTCCAAGGAGCATCGCTTTCTTTAGGCTGAGGTAGATAGCCAATTCTTTGTTTCAGCTGATAACACTGAAGCTCACCTTCCCGATAATGTCCAGCGCCACTTTCTCTGATATCTCGTGACCCAGTTTTTTATTACCCGTCCGAGAACAATGGCCCGTGGAATAGATAGCCCTTCCGTTAAAACTGCTGCCTTGAAGTTCTTTTTAGTCGACACACACATGGTTCGCCCTTTCGCAAGTTCTCTTTGATCTTTCCCAAGGGACATCCAAAGTCACCTACTGAGTCACTAAAAAAAAATACTTTTTTCTTTTTCTTCACAAAAGTAAATTGTGTGTCACTCAGCGGTCGACCGCTGTCACCAAATGTAGTGCTAGCGGTCCGAACCAGGTGCCAAAGTTTCGGAGCATCTTGTGATCTTATTGAAAAGTTACAAGCAATTTTTGGAAATTTTAATGAGATAATGGGGCCTGTTCTTGGTAACAGATGGCGTTCATCTCGATGTACTAAAATGGCCATCAATCTCTCACTGAAAATTCCCATAAACCACTTGCAACTTTAAAAACCGAATAAGCGGTTCTCAAACTTTGGCATGTGGATCGAGACCACAAGCGCTACATTTGGGTGGAGGCTGAGCATCGGCCAATGCGTAATTTATGTTATTGGTGAGAAAAACATGGTAAACTCTGATCCCGGACACCTGGTAGAAAGGGTCCAGAGGCCACTCATCTTCAGTGTGCCAACCAGGGCCGGCCTTTGGGGTGGGCGACCTGTGCAGCCGCACAGGGCGCCATACATATGGGGGCGCCGAAAAGGCCACCAAGTCATGCAGGGCTCAAACCTCGAGGAGATAAAATCAAAAACAAAAAACAACCGCATCGCGAAGGGCGCCCCCCCCAGCATTTAGAAAAAGGTGGTGGCGCTCGCCGTTTTGCATTTCGGCCGCAAAACCAACGACTAAGTTCTTATTATAACTGGCGTCCATCAACTCGCTGCCACCTGTGAATGTTTTACTTTAAAGAACCTCTCCTCCGTGAGATTCAAAGCGCCATGGAATGAATCATGAACAACTAAACAAGCCGATCACCTCCGCACAAACCTGACTCGCAAAAGCGATGGAGGCAGCATGCCGCACTCTTAGCGCAGCTTACCAAACTGTGGCGCCAAACTCATCGGTGAGCGAATCAGTGTGTCGGAGCGAGTCACGGGACAAAATACCATTGGAACGGATTTTTGCTCTTAGTAATCACGTGCTTCGCCCAGAGTCTCTGACTGGCTCGCAGAAAACGTAGGCTTCGCCCTTTGCCAAGCTGTTTTGAGCCGATGAATGCCTTCGCCCAGGAGGTCTGACCGGGGGTAAAATGAACCCGATTCCTCCCGACATTCTAGCTGCGCTTTGGGCAACGCTCGCTGTGGAGTCTCTAGCAGTAGTCTAAACGAACCAATGCCCCCCCCCCCCCCGGCATCCGGTGAGTCTCTGTGCCCAGTGGCTTCAACCCGACTGAAAATAATATCTGTAAAGAACTTTGGATCCGCAGCTCTTTCTTTTTTGTGTGTGTGAGCGACCAGCGACGATTCCGGACTCGCAATGCCATTACGGTCTTCCCGAGAGCATGGGTGTTGACAGTGTGATGAAACCGGCCCCTCGACTGCGGCGGAAAAAGCGCCAATTCAGTTATGAGTGCCAAGACGAGGTTGATGATGTCGAGACAAAATTCAAGCGAGAGTTCTTCTACGAGATGATTGACACCGTAAGATGTTATTGAGAAATGCTTCACGCAGATGGAGCAGCACGTCAGCTTCTGGGGGTTCCTTTACGGCCTCACGCGACTTCCCGACAAAGCAGAACTTCTTAAACTTTGCCAAGGCCTTGACCATGCACTGAGAGTCTGAGACACCTAGAAAGTGCAGACATTGACAGTAGAGATCTCTGCGAGGAGCTGATCTAACTATGCAGCCTGCTGCCCACTGGATGCAGTGCTCGCCAGGACGTCCTCCAGTTCATTCTGGACAACCATTATGTGACAAATTCCCTTATACGTGGGTGTCATTGAGGATCCTCCTCACTTTGCCAGTGTCAATGGTCACCGCTGAGAGGAGTTTCTCAAAATTAAAGCTTATTAAGACATACCTAAGATCAACCATGGCAGATACCAGGATATCGTCATTGGCAATCTTGCCCATTGAAAACAGGATAGCTCTAGACTGGTTATGTCGCAAGACATAGCCCAATTTGGGATGTTGAAGGCTCGGAAGGTTGCTTTCTAGGGTATTTGACATGGTGAACCTGTGCTTTTGTTTTCTCTGTCCATCAGACGTTAGCTTACTATGGGAGACCCACAGCTGAAGTTTGATTAATCTAAGAAATAAATGATTCTTGAACCTTTGAACACGGTGCCGACAAAACTTTCAATGCTCGCGAACGTCTTTCGTTTTTAGGATGTGGTTTTCAACTGACAATGACAAAATCACGACCATTAGCGCTGGGTCACTGTGGCATGTTTGCTAACATGATGTTGGGTGCAAAAATAGTGTGTGTGTGTGGGGGGGGGGGGGGTGCCACGGCTGAGTTTGCCCAGGGCGCTTGCTGCTCTAAGGCCGGCCCTGGTGCCAACTAGTGTCATTTCTTGGCCTGGACCTTTTCGAATGAAACAGCGTCTTGCTTCAGATAGCCTGAAAAAGGCACTCCCGTCACTGGCGCGTGCGAGTGCAGGAGGTGCCATCTTTACTTGCAGTTTCGTTCGAGGGCTGACTTTTGTAGTGCTTTCTTTCAAACTATTATAAGTGGCACACTCCGCATGCTCTGCGTGCGGAGTGTGCGTCTTTATCTTTTTTGCTACCCTCGTAAATTTGGGAGCATGGGAAATGTGATTCTCTTCCTTACTGAAAACCAATAGTGTGCGTCGCCCCTTAAAGGGCAACTCCGCTCAATTCCGAAGATTTCGGGATAATGAGTGATTTCGAATCAAAAAGCCCTAGTTAAAGACACTACGTCGTTTGCTTCGCGAAAAATGGGATATATATTTTTAAATTTTAATTTTAAACACGAGCGGAAATCGAAATCGAAACTTCGGTTCCGTTTGGCAATATTGGCCTCGGGCCGCCAAGTACATGGCCATCACGTGGTACGAGATGTCACGTGATCCTCGGCCCAACGGCGGGCAGGATGGGGGCGGGCGTATGGCAGGCGCGAGTGTCGTCTGCACCGCACTCTTCGCCACGTTTTGGTGTCTACGGCATTCGACGACGTCTGCACAACTGCGGCATAAGTCTGCGCACGTGGTGTCAATAGTGTGGACGAAACCGACGAAACTCCGAGAGACAATAATTACAAACGGTGAGACGACGACAGTGGTTGTGACGCGAAAGACGGTGGTAACGGCGGGACCACGGCGGGCAGCCGGTCTGCTCCCAAGAAGCGCGCTGCGCAGACGCGTACGCCAATCACGTGGACACCGCTGAGCGCAGAGAGGCAACATTGCTGACGTCATGCGCTACGTTCAATCGGAGAAGTAAAAACAAGCAAAAGGTGGCCATGAATATGGCGTTTAGCTCAATGTTGGCTCCGCCCTTGCCGTAGCCTTGACTGCGCTGTTGGTTGCGCCTGAATTCGCCCGCTCGAGTCAGCCGATTTCGGCAACTTGGCGAGTTGCAAAGTTTGCCGGACCGTTTAAGAAACATTTAGACAGAACTGCGTCGTAATATTTGACATGTGGTCTTTCTAGGCGATACTGAAGAGGACTGTATTGTTTTTTCAAAACCAAAAATGAAGCGGAGTTGCCCTTTAAAGGGGCCCTGCAACAACTTTTTGACTGGTTTTTAATTTGCACCGAACCTGAGCGCACTGAACGTAGTAACTTAATGAAACTTTTCTTTTCTCGAATTTCGCTTTATTTTAAAAAGTTATAGGCAAATTAGAATTACAAAAACAAGCAAAAAATAACCTGCTTCATGACGTCGTAGGTCCTGGTTTAAGTGGCCGTGAACTAGAGGAGGGGTAGTGAGCCATTCGAGCGCTCACGGCTGCCGCACTCCGTTTCGACGGTTCGAGAGGGCGCCACTAAAGCACGTGTTGGATAGGCTGTATGCAGCGGGCGGCCAGGGCGGCTCGCATTGCATTTGCTGCGCGATTAAAGACTATTTCGGCATAACACTTCATTGGCCACAAACAACAGCAGACACGGGGTAAAGATCAGTTCAGAACGGGAGCCACTTCGCGCTGCCATACGCCGCCAAATCGCCAGCAGGGCCCGCGCCGAAGGCCTTCGGAACACTCGGAGCCGGTCGGATCTTCGAGCCGGTATACGACCGCAGCGCCGCCGCGTACATCCGAGACCTTTCCGTGTCGGCGCCTGGTCCCACTACTCCTTTCTAGTATGCGCCGCCTTTTCCACCGCTTGGTGGCGGGTATGTTGACGGGTCATTTCTTGTTTCCGTACTTTATAAACTGCATTTGTTTCTTTTCTGATCTAAAATACTGAACAAAAACTACTTTCATACATAATTGAAACGGTTCCCGACACTTAAATTTTGTATCGCGACTAAAAAAAAAGTTTTTAGCGGCTCTGACCAGTAGTAAGGCCAGGACCTAAGACGTCACATATCGCGCGCTTTCGGCAACGCTGGTCGCCCTCGTAGGTGGAGGAGGTTTCCGCGTCGTCCGGTTAAAATATGAAGCACTGATATTTAGTTACTCTCTCCATTCCGGCTGGCTCGCCCGAACCCCAAGAGATGTGGAAACCGCAAAAAAGGTAGACGCTTAAATATGATTGCAGGGCCCCTTTAAAAAGCAGTAATTTTTTGTCCATGCATCTGTACCCACTGCGGTGAGAAGGTAGTAAAACTATGTGACCATTGTGAGCTAATTTTGACTACCTTGCACATTCTGTGACATTGCAGCTTTCTTTAGGGGGGACACTGGCTAGAGGTTGAACTTCTTAACTACTCATGTGATCGGAATGAAATTTGCAGGGGAAATTTAACTTCAGATGTAAGTGTACTGTGCAAACTTTCAGCTCTCTAGGACAGCCTTACATACTTGCATAAGATGTGTCACTCTTCGTTAAGAAATCTATGATATGCAAATGAAGCTATTAAGCATCATTTTAGCTGCTTGAATATAAAGTGGAAGATGTGGAACTTCAGGCTGTCTAGTTTTTATAAATCAAATGTAAATATTTCAGGAAGAGTGATTACCTCAAAATATGAGATGCATATCTGTCCTATGTCAATTTTTGAAAACATAGTTTGTGCTCAATGAGGATTTAACTTAAAAACAAATATAAAGTAAATAGCCCGATTCCCCAGTAAATTTCAGTTCAGAAACATCTTGATTCTGGTATCAGAATAATTTTACCTTCGAAGATTCCTTCGTATGAAAGTTGCAGCAAAAAGCGGAACTGAGAAAAATGCATTCAAACATTGAATTCCTTTACTTTGTTACTGCCTCACAATGTGTTGAAAATATTTTATATCAACGTAACTATTTGGCGCATGGTTATGAAATTTAGTGTAAGGGTGTATAATTAATTCCTAAAACCGAAAACATCAAAATTGAAAAATGAATTTTTTCAAAAAATTTTGAAACTTAGGCCCATGTCCCTTGGTGTCGTGTGTCGTGCTCATCTCAGCTTTTTGTAGATATTTTCTATTTTGCCCCACTTTCCCAGGCAAAAAGGAGCCTGAGTATTACATTTAACTCTGTTTAGCCATGTTCTTATATTTGGTTTTTCAAGATCTGGGTGTTTATACCAACAACTTCTGTTCATTCTTCCATGTGGCTTAGATTGATATAAGTAATATTTGCTCCTTGGAGTATGGCCTTTCCTTCACCATGGGACGCTTTCCTCATCATCATTAACAAGATAAGCCGGTGATAAGGTGAAATGGAGTTAGCACATGCTGTTGCAGAAATTAATATTAACCCTTGACAATATGTATACTCTGTTTCACTTTAAAAATACACAAACACTTTCCCCCTAAAAATTGTGTTTATTTTCTTTGCCTGACGATTTAATATGGTGTCAGAAGAGTACCCAATCAATATTTGGCAACTACGTCACATATATTTTTAATAAAGTCAAATAACGCAACTGCTCAAAATCGAAACCGAAAACTAAAGTGGGGAGGAAGAAGAAATGTAGTGGAGAGAGAGTTACCGGAAGTCACGTGGCAACACCCGACCGTGTTTTCTTTTTTGTTTCATTCCCTTGGTTTTTTTTTATTGTGCGAAGCAGACAGAAAACGCGGCCGTCGCCTGTTGGATGGAAATCCTAAAAGTCAAGCACTTGGTGCTTGACTTTTGGTTTTCTGTGCAACCTGCTTGGTAATTGGGCGTGTCGTGTGGAATAAATCCTAATTGCTCTGATCGGTAAACAATCCTTTTTTTTTCGGAGCTAGACAGGTTCTTCAGTACCGTAAACAACAGTTCTGAAGCCCACGCCCGTCGTCCGCCGCCATCGCTTAGTCCGCTTCGTCCAGCGGGCGACTCCCGTGATGCAACGCCATGTCGAAAATTATGCAGAGAATGCCCAGAGTGCTTCCAAATCTCTGTGCAGCTTTTCTCTCTTTTTAGGGGTGAAGCTTCTTGGGGTCTAGCCTTGTCCGTCTGTCCGTCCGTCCGGCGTCCGGGCTCACATAAAAAGAAAAATGTTTGCACAGTCGACAGGATTCGAACCTGTGCGGGGAGACCCCAATGGATTTCTAGTCCATCGCCTTAACCACTCGGCCACGACTGCAGGACGAGTAGGGGGCTCTGAGATGTGGTAGTAACTCAAGAGCTGGGGTTTCTGTCATGGATGAAACGTTGCATGTAGCCGCTTAATGTCTATACAGGAGAGGGCGCTACGGTCAAATGCGTATATAATCGCATTAAACTTTGCATGCATTGGCTCAACGTTTATAGACGAGAGGGCGCTGTGGTCAAATGCTCAAATGTGTATATAACCACGTTCCATACCACACATTCTCTTACTGACATGGGCCGTTGACTTAAGCGGTTGAGATGCATTCCCACGGCTTCTAGCGGATCCAAGCTGATCCGCTAGAAGAACCACTGGCTCTGCCTTTCACCGACCATAAAGCAGTAATAATGAAGTCAAAACGCAACCCGGAACTCAGCACTACCTATGAGTAGGGTTGTTCGTCTTGGTGGGGTTGTATATTTTTTTAAATTCGGAGGGTAATAATCTGGTGCTATTTTTCAAGCTGATAATCAGGGAGAAATCTGTTTTTTTGTGGAAACATTCCGAAATTCAGGTTTTTTCGGGTTAAATTTACAAATGTACTCAATAATACATTCAACTTTTTTTTTATTGGAGTGTTTTACAAGCTTTTTAACGCTAACGCGCTAAAATTAGGGGTCTGTTTCAAGCTGGTAATTGGGGGGACATCAGGGTTTTTCAGCTCCGGTTGCCATCGCTCGATTCAGGGGAAGCACCACCGACAGAATCCTCCTTTCCGTCGAGGTGTCTACGAAAACCCCGACCGTTCGAGGGACGGTCGTCTTCGATCAGATATTTCACTATGGAAAAAACCTGTTAAGTTTTCCCGATCTGTTTACGCGACGGACTGGCTCGGACGAAGTTCGTGAGAAAGGTTGACGCCAGCGAGATGGCCATGCTACCCGAGAGATTCTGCTGGGCGTCGACACCTCAGCGGTCGAAGGGGGATTGATAGTGCATTTCACAAGCTGCGTGCAGCAGTGCCGAAGCTACATGGCATGCCGAGGCAGTTCCACCTGCATAGCAGGGGGCGGAAATGCCCTCCCGAGGCCCCAACGCCTATTGTCACTTTTCCTCAGCCGGCCTCCGTAGAATGTCACGGTGAGTTAGGCGCACTAGTTGGGCGGTTGGTTGAGAGTCGTGTAGCGTCCACAGTGCTGCATGCAGCTTGCAAAATGAACTATAGGTCACTGTTGTCCCGAGGTATTGTAGATCGAGTGTGCACCGCAAACTCCGTGCAGCGTAAAAATAAATAGGTTGGTTATGTGCTTCTGGAATTCGGGGAGAAATCGGGTTTAACCTGATTTTCCTGAAACATGTTCGGGGTGTAAAAATCGGGTAAAATCGGGTTTTACCCGAAAACGAATAACCCTACCTATGAGCAATAAAAAAATATCAGCACCATGAGCACTACCTATGAACAATAAAATCAGTATCATCAGCACCACCAGAGCTTCGCCCCAATCAACATCATTCACCACGTGGAGATGCGGTCATTTTTGTTTTTAATCAACATATTTCCAGTTTTTAAAAACCGTAAAAAATGTGGTGTAATTTTTTTTTTTTTTCATATTGCGTGCATGTTTTTGATAACCCACAACTTTGATTATATTTGTTGTGTGTGTCTAAACCACAGAGAGCGGCACGTGACCACAAAGAGAGTGAGCACAACTCAAACCGGCCAGCTCTCGGTCTGCGGTTTCCAAGCGGAAGGAGAATGAATTTGGAGCCGCAAACTGTGTTCTGGGTAGTTGGGCTCTCGTGTGTCACATACAAATGAAAACCTTTGTGTGCATAAATACCCCGTCAGTGTCCCTCTAAGTCCAGCCCACACTACAGTCCGACGAAGCAGATCAAGCGTCGCCAAAATGCTCCGCCACGGCGCCTGTCGCCTTTACCCAATCGCTATTACTGACTAAACCAGTCATTCACAACGAATGTGCCACAATCGTGTACTTTTTTTTCCATGTATTTCATGTAATCGATTTAGCTGGCAATGGCGAACCCACAAAGACAACGAGCGCCATGACGATGCACTTTTGGCGCCGCTTCATCGGCTTCGTCAGATTGGCTGCAGTCGAACTTTAAGTGAAACTTAAAGTGCAACGAAGTATAGCAGGTACGTGCGTACCGCACATGAACCCAGCAGAAGTGATTGTCTGCCCCCCACAGAAAAGAAAATGACGAAATGGAACAATGTATGCGATGTTACAGAATGGGCCAGGTCCCCATATGCTCCTCACTAAACATGACTTGTGAGCTGTTGGGAATTATACTATGAGAAATGTTGCACGCGCTTGTCCCTGAGCACCGCAAAATGTCGCGACCCTGCTTTGTGAAACTTCACAAATGCTATGCATCATCATGCCATGTCGTTTGGTATTCTGAAAGGTTGAAGTGTCACGGACCAACCCTGCTGACTTGACAGAGTGCGTTCTTAAACCGACTTCAAATTTAGCTCGCCTTCTCTTTCATGTAGTCCCACTAAATGTTGCTGCGACATTGTTTAACTGTAGGCAATCATTCATGACGGGCTTGCGTAGTCTTTCATAATGGTGCAGACTCTTGGCATACTCCTATCGAAAATGTCGAGGTCATAACACTTCGTTTAAGGCGGGGGGATTGACCCAACATTTTTCAAATGTCATATATCATGATATTGCACACATAGACAGACGCTTTCATTTAGATGACATCACGGTAAAATAACAGGAAAACATAACATTAGCATATAATTTTGTTCCCTGTGCAACATGGCAATGTAATAGTTTCCTTCGTTTGGTTATGTTCCCCCTAACACTTTCTGCAATTGGATTTTCTAGGTTTACTCTTGCTACAATAAAAGTGGTGCTTTTTGCAAACGATTGATGTGATCCCTCGATAGATGCTGCTATTCAGAAACTGCTTAACAAGGAATGATTCGGCTGATGCGTGACAAGTGCTGTTCTATGCCACGTCATTTTGGAACGATTATTACCGGGAGCTGGAAGCCCTAAAATAAAAGAAAGGTCTGTTGCCTTGAATGAGTGTGCACTGCTATTTCTCCTTAGTTGAGCTAACCTCGATGTTCTGATAGGCTACTGCAAAATGTTATTCTTCATCTATTCTCTGTCTCGCCGTAAGTTGGCAAATGGGGAAGGACACGGTCCCGTTGAGCCAGTAAGTGAGCAGGAGGGAGACATGTGACAAAACTCTCTCATCAGTTGGGCCTAGTGCTGTCAAAGCTTGGACGCTCCCTTTCGAGAATCCGTCATTTATTATGAAGATGATTCTGGCAGAAGATTTGGTTTTGATGGTCTTTACTACTTTTTGCATGCTGAGTTTCGCAAAAAAAAAAAAAACAAATTGTGCAAACACTTTTATTAGAAAGGGGTAGTTAAATCATTTTCAATCCCCATTAAAAACCCAGGACTGGGTCTCAAACACATTGTATCTTAAAAGGGCTTGTCGACTTCATAGGGAACATGGATGGTCGGCCAATAATGCGAGAAAAAATAATCCAACACAGTATGTTCATTCACCTGGAACTTGGACGTGCACGCACCCAAAACAAGGCTCCAATTTTAAAGCAACATAGAAAGCGCTGCACTAGAAAATTGTGACGTCCAATTTTATGTAAAGAACATGGTTGTAAAGTTGAGGGAAGACAAAAACAAAATCTGTCTCCCCACATAGAGTATTGGAGAGGTTTCCTTGGGGTTTTCCTCATTACAAGCTCGGCACTTAAGAGAGTCATAAGGATAAGGATAAGGATAAAGTTTATTTTCAAACAAAAACCGGCAAACAATCCAGCCCGCTTAAGCGTAGAACGCTTGTATGCGGGACATGGCAGTAATTATTTTTATATTGTAGACATAAATATAATTCATAATTAAATGAATCACAAGCACATACGGCACTTAACAACCTATATGATTAGTATAAAAAAGTACAAAAATAGTACAGGCAGCTACGAGAGTTCACGTGCTATTAACAAAATTCAACGCGAAATGCAACAACAGATGCAACAATGAAAAACAATCAGTCAGTGGTAACGAACTAATAACAAGTCTATGCGATAAGTAACATCGAATGCAATAATAAACTCAGTCAGTGGTAACCGAAGAAACATCAAACAAACAATTCCACAAATCAGTAACTACGTACATCTTTTATCGTTCACTACATCACTAGACAGAAAAACACCACTCTTTTATCTTCTTGTTCATCTGCTTCTTGGATGACAGGTTAAGGAGATCTTTAGGTAAGTTGTTAAATATCTCAGGAACATAATACTGTCTTTGTTTTTTTCCGTAGTTCGTATATATTTTTGGAATGGCATAGGTTTCTGTGTGTCGGAGTGTTTTTATTCTGTTTGGTATGTCTCTGAACTCACTGGAGAAATAGTGGCTGGTTAAAACAACATATTTAAATACATTTTCGAAAGATAATATTCCAACTGCATTCATTCTTTCATCAGTTTCAAGAGGCTCATATTTAGATCCATATACTATATTATTAACACATCTATTTATGATATTATCGATTTTGTGTTGTTTGTATTTAGCGCATGTTCCGTATATTGTAATACCGTAACGGAGTGCAGATTCCCCCAATGAAAGATACACCTCCCTCCTTAAATTGATGTCACATCCACTTTTCAGCTTATAAAGATATGCTGAGACAACACGAAGTTTTTGTGTAATTTGTTCAATGTGATTACCCCATGTAACATGTTCGTCGAAATGCAGACCAAGATAGGGTGTTGTTTTAACATTTTCCATTCTTTGGCAGTTGCACTGATGACACTGTCGATCATGAAGAAATATAGGAACATCAAATGGAACATGTTTATGAGGGTTTCTAAAGCACATCAGTTTAGTCTTGTCGCTATTGACAAAAATATAATTATTTTTAAACCAACTCATTAATTCCATTATATCACATTGAAAAATCGGAGCAGCAAGATTATATTGTTCGTGTGGTAGTATTAAGGCTGTGTCATCTGCGTATTGGAATATATTTGATTTAAGGTTCAGATTACCTATCCCGTTAATATAAATGTTAAAGAGTAAAGGACCCAGAGTTGATCCCTGTGGAACACCGAATTTCATTTGAATTGGGTCACTTATTTGACCTTAATCTTCACCATTTGAAATCTATTCTTGAAATAATTTTTCAAAAGTGTATAAAATGGTCCCCTGAAACCCATTCTGTATAATTTAGCTAGCATAATTGAATGGTCTATGGTATCGAATGCTCTAGATAGGTCAAGGAACAGTGCAAGAGCGATTTGATTATTGTCTAACGAGTGATAAATGATGTCTGAAAATTTTTCCATCAACAAAGTCGTGTTTTTTTGTTTGCGAAACCCGTATTGTGAAGAGTGTATTAAAGAGAATTTGTCACAGAATGATGTCATCACTTTCGCTAAATGCTTTTCCATGATATGAGTTAGAGCTGGAAGTATTGATATTGGCCTATAATTTTTCAGTTCTTTTTTTGATCCTTTTTTGTATACTGGTCTGATGATAGACACTTTCATCCCATCTGGAATGTTTCCGCTTTCAAATATGCCATTAAGAATCGCAAGTAAAGCATTTTTCAATTTCTCGAAATTACAGTAAAGGTCCCGCACTCGTATTAGATCATGACCGGCTGGCTTCAGTAAAGACATACCAGAAAGTATTTCCTCTAGCTCGCACTCAGTCATCAAAGGCAAATACGCTGATGTCATATTAGTTCTAGTGTCAACAACGGACTCCTCACTTTTATTTATCATGTTTCTTAAACTTTGTACAGTATCAATAAACGTGTGATTGAAAGCGTTTCCGAGTGCCCGAAAATCTGTTGTTTTTCCAAAAGTTTTTGTGATTGCTTCATCAATGTTTTGTTTTGCCTTCAGACCAGCTAACTGTCGTGTAAGTTCCCAGGTTCTTTGAGAGTTGCCTTTGCATCCTTTGAATTCATTCAGGAAATATTTCTTTTTTGCTAACCGTATCGTTGCTGTTACTTTATTTCTCATTTTTCGGAATTCCTCTTTCAGAACCTGATTACCTGGGTTTTGTTTACATCTTTCCCAAAGCTTGTCTTTTGAGTAGCAGAGCTCCATTATATCTTTATCAATCCATACATTTTTATCTTTTCTTTTCTTGAGTATTTTTGTTTTTCTTGATTTCGAATATATTTCCTGGAATTTATCTCTTAGGTGTTGGTAAGCAGTGATATGGTCATATTCGGTAAGCAAATTCCAATCATAAGCTTGAATTAATCTGTCAATATTTCTGTTGTCTAAAATAATTACATTTTTATTTTCCACATGCGAGTTATCACCATCCTTTTCTTGGAGTAGTGTTGTTATTATAAAGTAGTGATCAGCAACTTTTTGCTTAATAACTCCAGATAATACCCTCATTTCATTTACTCTTACAATGATATGGTCGATACAACTTCTCGTTATACTATCCCCTAAACATTCCTCTCTCGTATAGTCTTGGATAGTATTTTCCAATCCAAATTCAGCTATTATATTTAGGTACTCCGATGATTCACCTCTAGAAAGGTTTTTAGCGTCGATGTTGAAATCGCCTGCCAAAATCAGGTGAGGGTTATTGTTAAATTTTTTTAAGAGAGAACTGAATTCTTCGCAGAAGGGAGCTACGTTGTAGGTTGGAGGTCTGTACACAGCACAGACTGTAAACGATCCTGATCACGACTTCTCGTAGAATACCAAGGATGTGCCCACGTCACGCCCTGCTGAAAAAGTTTGAGCATCAAGCAAAAGGCATGTCAGGCACCCACCCCAGCCTTCTCAGCCACCCTAGCTTTGCTTTGTTTCATGTTACGATGGACCGAGTCTCACATGACTTTTGGGGGGGTGTGCAGCGATGCCTGGGAAGCTTAGTCACGTGATGCGGTCACGGCACAGTGCTAGATTGATTTGGTTGACTCGTAGCTTCTGGGGCGGTCCATCAAAAGGTGAAACGGAGCATAATCAAGACACTCCCCTGCGTCAGCCGCTTCTCTGACCACTCTGGTGCAAAGCGGTAAAGCCGAACTCTGCCCTGTGCTTCTTTGGTGTTTTTGCTCTCAGACCTTAAGGGGGTACTAAAGTGGATTCTGGGCTTGTATCTTTACAGTGGTAACTCAACGTATGCGCCCAAGTTTCGTAAGAAATTCAACATAACAATCATGCAAGGCCTTTTGCTTTATTAAAAACGGAACCAAGCATCGCATTACGGCCATTTTCTGAGATACATCTTGCAAAAACGGGCATGTTGTGATGTTTAATTGCGTTTCTAACAAAGGTAAAAGCCATCCAAGATTGTAGTTTTTTTAGGGTTCTTAGGGTTGCTTCCATAAAAAGGTAATATCAAAAACTGTCTTAGTACCCCTTTAATTAGCCCCTGTCTTCAGTTTTCTAGGGTTATCTCCAGATAATGAACGGGTGCTTGCTCGGCATTCTATGGAACGAGCGAGTAGATCTCAGAGCTGCGGCCGCGTTTTTAAAGTTCTGAATGAGTGCTTTGAGCAATCAACTGCTCTTTTATACCTTGCAGCTTAGAGTGTGGAACATGAAAGGAGACTGATTGCCGTTTGTTTCTCTGGGTTTCAGAGGAAAGTTCTCGATGGCAGCCTCGGTTTCGCAGCTGGGGTAAGTGACTCACCGCTTCAGCTGCATGCCACCTCTGAAGCGACAGGATGACACAAACAAGCACGCCTGCAGAAGACAGATCACCATTCTTTCTCTTGCCGACGACTGAGTCGCCGATTATTCGCCTTACTGATTCGCATTCCAATTATTCTAACACTTTTATCTCCTGCCCTAACTTTTAAGATGATTAGTTATTTGCTTAAAATGACCATGAAATGATTTTGCTGAACAATACTCAGAATAGAACTTTGACATGTCATGAGTGTGTAACGAAAATTGCTTATTGCAGGTTTGGATGCAGATAGGACTATAGATGAAGCTTGTGAATGTGGACTAGTTGCAAATTTCAATTCTGCGGGTGCAGCTCGGGCGTAAATAGTGAAACTGCCTTGACCGCAGGGCTTCACTTATTTTCTGTTTTATAGTAAAAAGAAAGAAGGATCAGCTCTTTGTCAAGACAGTGGCCATAATCAGCATTTTGATAGATCACTCCTGTAGCTCCGCGAAACGTGCATCCTGAGCTACCCCATAAGTTTATGGGAGTTGAAGCATCGAAAATTGGTTTGTTTTGTTGTTTATATTTGTCAGCTAACACAAAGCTTTTTGAATATAAGCTGATATATTTCAATGTGTATTTGTCACATTCCACAAGGCACCCTTAAAGGGATACTGAATCGAGACTTAAAATATGCCTCTCACATTCAGAAATAAGTCAAACATGATCAACTCAATCTGCTAACGACAATCGCACGCTTGTATTCTGAATGGATGGCTTTTTTCCGTTGCAAAGGACCGATTCCATCGAGCGCTTGCGCCATCGGAGTGTGCAATGCATCTTGGGAGCTGGACCAATTGACGTCACGGACGTCAATTTGTCTAGCACGGAGCAAAGCTGCTCTGGGGCTGGCGTGGTTATGAGCTCCGCCACTTGGCATTGCCAACGCCTTACAACCTGGCCGTTTTTAGTTGCCCCTCCCCGCTCCCCGGGAGAGAAGACAAATCCGGTTCGACAGGGCTCGCGCGCACACAGCTTGCCGCCGTATTTCTAAGGAGCGGCGCTGCCTCTAAGTGCATAGTGACGTAACGGCATTCAGTTTGTTCCTTTTAAATACAGTGCGATCCACCTATAACGATAATGAGAAAACCCCGAAAATGCAATCGTTATAACCGATTATCGTTGTACCTGGACTAGAAAATGGTCGTTTCTAGTCTAGAAACTCTATAAACTGATCGTTATAAGTGGTATATTGTTATATGTGGTATCTTTATAAGTGGATTGCACTGTAACAATTCGGTGTCTGGGCGTCTCCATGGCGTGGTCGGAACGTGGTTGACATTTAAAAAATAAAATAGGCACTAGAATTTCGTTTTAATATCCCTTTAAGTGCACCTCATCGAGAAATCATTTAATGCTTCCTTTAAACATGACTCGTCACATTACTAGAGGCAACATACAAACTGTTGTCACGAATAAAGAATGGTAGACGAAGGTAAAACGAAAAACGAATGTTTATTGAGACAAACCTATGCACGAAACTAAAACGACGAAGGTATCATACACATTGTGACGGCAGCGAAAATGTGAGTGGCCCGCACCGGCGCCCTATGGCTTTTTTCACGCACGCACTTTGTTCAAGAAAGTTCGAACTGAGAGCACGCGGTACTTGCCTAGAATAAATGGGAACTTTTCAGAGGAGGGTACAATTGGTAAAATACAGATCCAGGAAGGTGGGATTCGAACCCCGCACCTCCGCACGGTCCACATGCAGTCTAGATGCGAAGGAGTTTTACGCGGAAAATTGTGGGGTGCACTGTTTCCAGGTCATGCTGGCTGCCTCGTTCTGGTCACTTCTGGCACCTGCGATCGAAATCGCAGAGACATCTGGTTATTATGGCCAGGACGGACGCTTCGCCTTTGTTCCCGTGGCTCTTGGGTTCCTCCTGGGAGCGTTGTTCGTTTACGCCATGGACAAGCTCATCCCCTCCTACGTGAGAGCCTTTTGGGTTTACTTCCAACTTGTGGAAGATCAATTTATTTATTCATTTACTCATTCTTTTGTTTTAAAGCGATAGTTTTAGATGAGGTCCCTTCATGGACCTTCCTTGTTTTTGTTGGTTACGCCGTAGCCAGGTTACAGGACAAAGTGTCAGCAACAGAACAATGCTGTTGGTTTGACATCCTGTTGCATGCGACGGCAGAAATGGGGGAGGGGTGCACTAAGCAGTGTGTTAAGGGGCACTAAACCACCTTCTGCGATAGTCTATTTTGGGTCATAGCTAATTCTGGGGGCCTCAAGTAATCAATCTTTGATAGTGACTTTAATAGAGAAATCGGCCATTTATGAATGTCATGTTTGGTTTTTTAGTATGCTTAGAGCCCATGGATTGAGTTATGACCATAAATAAACTGTTGCAAAAAGTGGTCTAGTGCTCCTCTAACACTCTTCTCTCTCTCCCTGGCCACCTCTGCTGTTGAAGAACAGGTACTACTTATAGTAAGATGGAAACTGTGTGTTAGTACAAGACATGGAGGCATTCCACGGCCAGACCATACGTACGGCAGTGTTTCAAATGAAATTATGCAAAGCCTTCAAGAGTTTACACGGAGAAGGAACCGGAGCCCTTTGCATGTTCACACATCCTTAGTCATGTGCCACGTTACACGTCATTCCAATAGTAAGTGCTGCTCATTAAAAACCCCATCAGGTGCTATTGCATCTTTATTGCATTTTAATACGGTAGGTCTAAGCCGGGTGATTTCTCAATTTCTTTCGCTTATTCTGGAGCGCCCGAATAAACTAAGTGGGTAGTATCGGGAATGTTACGTTTGACACAAGTTATATTGAAATGCAGTCTCTCTACCAGGGTTGGGCAAATCCTCGTTTACCGGCATGACATCTGTCGTCTCTACTCTACTGCACTTGGAGCTATCTAAATCTGATTTTAGCTTTATGCAACGCCTACAGAAAACTGGGTGCGCAGCTTGCTTTGCGGGAGCTCTGAGCTTTTCACCTATTGAAGCTTTCATTAGGCAGAGAACGTAAAAAATTACTATAATCTTGACTGTCATGCGTTGGTTTGGAGATAGCTGCTACCACCCATCAATAAAACTTCTTGTTCCTTCGCTTCAAAAAGTAAGGAATCGACGAGCATCCTCACAAGTTAAGGGCACAATGATATAGTTCTTCGTCCATACTGGACGACAGGAAGTCGGATAATCATGAAGTTGCTGCATCACAATCACTGGCAGAGTGCCACTGCACTCAAAATGCATAGAAACCAAAACTAAAAGAAAAAAACTCGATGCTACCAAGATGGCTGTGCGCACAGTGTTGCCAGACCTCCAAGTAGTTTCGCATGTCGTCTATTTCCCCTTGGTTACTTCGTTAGAGTATCTTCACCACTTCCTCTGGTCTATGTTGGTATTCTAAAAATGAACAAATCTTTTTTTCTACTCTTTGCTTCTAAGTGGTTGTAAAATAATTAGCAGCGACCTTTGTCTGCAAAGTGCCATGATGCGTGGAATTTCGTATTTAAGTATTGATTGCCTAAATTTGTTTAGAAGACATTAGACAGTCGTTTTAGGGGAGTGGAGAACATGTTTATTCATTTTCCTACTAAATTTTGCAGAGAAATTTCTGCTAAATTTTTCTTCCATGGTGTTACGTGGCTCCTCAAGGTGATACCGTGACATCAATTTTCTATGCTAAATTTAGCTGGAAAACCGTCACGTGATCGCACAATGTGGTGTCAGTGTTGTCATAGTGTCACGTGATACCGTGACATCGCATGACTTGACATCACTCCACATAATCATATGGCACGTCACATTGTCAAGTCGCGGTGTCACGCAACATCTCTTTCCCTGCTAAATTGAGCGAGAAAATGTGCAGACAGTGTGACAAATTTCTGGGAATAGGGGTGTCGTTAAAAATGATGATGATGATGATTACATTTTTCATAGAAACTGATTTTCCTCAAAATTGTTTCAACATATTATTAACAGTCATATCTGAACTCGTAACCCAAATTCTAAATGGCAATACATTTTTTTTCTTTTTTTGCCAAGCTTTTACATTTTGAGCCTGTTGGCAGAAGAAAACACACACAAAAATGCATGCTACTTTAATATCCTGAGACATATCACCTAAAATCGAAAGCAAATGGGGTGAAAATGAATGGGGTCCTTCGTTTTGCGTGTTTTATATTTTTCAAAAATCGGGGAGGGGGGATAAAAAATTTGGCACTTTGATTTAAAATATAATTGTGAAGAAATTTGGGTTTTTATTTAATTATTATGAAATTTGGGTTTTTCAGGTTATATTTAGAAATATACAAGTATTAATAAAAATTGATCGGTTTGGATACAGATATTATTTTTAGTAAAGTATTGTACACAAGATAGCAATGAAAAATGGAAAGAGCTCACATCAGCTTTTTTAATTTTTCGTAAACCCTTGTTGCTTACATAATATTCTGCGTGCGCAGAATCTGTCTCCATCCTTGACCTGTCCATTTTTCCAGAGAATGTTCTCTCGGCCTTACAGCTTATGCACATTTGAAATTTGTAGTTACTCGCTCTTCTTTTTCTCTTTTTTGTTTGCACTCTTCTGAATGTTTGAAGCGGAATAAGGTGAAGGGCTAAGGATACTTCAAAATAAACTTAAAAGCATCATTTAAGGGCTCAATCTGTCTCACTGCAGTTCACTGAATTCGAAAGAATCTCGGATTATTTCCGAGGTCTGGAGCCAGTGCATGTGTCCCTACAAACTCCTTGTTCCCTAGAAAGTATTTTCCGAACAGAGTAATTTGAAAAATGCTGGAATTTAATTCCCAAATTTGGGGAAAATCGGGGAAACGTGTCCGTGGTGTAAATATTGGGACATATTGAATTTTTACCAGAACACGAAGGACCCTAAAAATAAAAAGCAAACTAACTTTCGATGTGCAATAAAAACAAAATTGAAAAAAAAAACTTGCCATTTTTAGATTGTGCTTTTCTGTCAAGCTCGTTATCGCGGCTAGGGACAACGAAGCAACGATGGCTGTACTTCCCTGTCGGCAACATTCACTTTTATCCCGCCATAGCTAATTAGCCGCATTTATACTGAGGCCGTCATTGATCCCAACACTACGATCACTAGAAGTAATCTGCCTTTCGGTGTTTAAAAGAAGATAGCAAATCAAGCCAATGTTTTTTAAGACTCCTGCTTGACCTGCAAGTTACACAACATGTGACGGAACCCCACTGGAGAGTGCGGGAAAATTCGAATGTTGGTTTTGACATAACATTTATTTGCCATTTTCTCAGTGCCTAGAGGTAATAAATAGCATGCCAGGAAGCCTGGGTGTTCCAAAAGCGTGTTTTGTCTGGGCAACTGAAAAGGATGTCTGTAGCTCCCCAATAATAGGATGTGACCCGCATGCAAACAAATGTGTTCTGCGTGGCAACGTTTAGAGACTCTTCGCTCAATGGTGCAGGACGGGCACAAGGCAGACCTGGCCCTGGCGATGCAGGTGGAGAAGCGGGCACAGCTGAAGCGACGCGTCAGCAGCGACGATGAGTCGACAACCACTCACACCAACGGGTATTCGTCAGGTGGGCACAAACGTACGAGTTCAGATGGGTCGGTGTTCATTCGAGCGGCGTTCAGAGGGGAGATTTTTAAATTTTTGTTACTTCAAGTTTTGCTATCATTGTCCACATTTATTTTTAAACAAAAGGTATCATCAGAAAAAGATTGTTCATTTTAATAGACCACGGTCGTTGCGAGCAGTCTC
>JAZHYW010025983.1:0-31706 GCA_037355805.1 Ixodes ricinus | reverse complement strand
GTAGACCGTTTTCGTGCACCCGCTCTGCAGAGCGGAGCGTGGAATCGTCACTGCGCATGCGCGACCTCGCTCTGAGTCGAGCGTGGTTATCGTAATCAGCGTCCCCTTCCGCTCTCGACGGCGCAGAGCGGGGTGGACAGAGCGTGCGCTCTCATATCCGCTTCACGAAAATGGCCGCGTCCAGTGAGTCTGGGACGTCTGGAAGCGCGTCGCAAAGAAAGAGATTCACGGTAGCTGAAGATCTCCTGCTGCTTCAGGAGATCGCCGCTCGGAACCCATACGGAGAGCCTCAACGATGGGTGGACATCCTGAGGAGGCTGATCGCAGCCACCGGCCGCGAATTTACGATGCGGGGAGTTCGCGAACGGGCAGACCTGCTGCTGGGCTACTTCCGGCAGCAAGATACGGCGAATTTACGAAAGTGAGTACGGCATTTACGCGTCTCTCTTCTTTGATGCATAGGGCTGTATCGGCGCGTATTTACGTGACACGCGTGGAACGATTTTATATGTGGCGTGCACGAGGTCCCACGTGCTGGGGCGGTTTTTAGTTTTTCTAGGGCACTGAAACAGGCATGCCCGAGAAAGATGAGGTTATCATAAGCTTCTTACTGTTGATGACGGTTGTGGAAAGCTTGTTAGGCAGTGGAGCACGAATGGGGGAAGTGGGGGGGGGGGTCACTTCTAGTAAGCAGCCCAAGGCAGAAGGGTTGATCACAGCCCCCCCCCCCCCCCTTTTCCCCACACACACACACACTTTCCAAACTCTTCCAATGCCACTGTAGTGGCAGAGGCACAGAGCTTGCCACGATAGTGAAGAGGATTTCTCTGGAGAAATCAACAGTATAACTAATTAAACCAAATGTCGTTTTTTGCAAAAAGTTATTCTTTTACTAACTACTCTCATCACCTCTGTGTATATAATCTATGCTTTGGAATCTTTTCCCATCATGTTAGTAGTGAGCAACCCAACAGACACTAACCTTCATATTCCTTCTACTAGGTCTGGAACAGAAGAGCAATATACAGAGAAGGAACAGTTGCTTCAAGAGATCTCCGACCTGGCACGCGAGTTCGGTCACCGTCCAAAGACCGTGCCTAGGAAGGGGGCCTCTGGAGCAGCGAGGAGGCTGCATACCTCGGTTGCTGCTGAGGTGAGAGCAGCGAAGGCGGCGAGGGCTGGTGCCACATCGTCAATGCCGGCAACTCCCCCAGGAGACCACGGTAAGTTTACTTTATACTACCATATAATTGGTTTCTATTGCAAGTTGCTCCTGTTTTTATCAGTTACATATTACACAGATGGAGCTTTCATCTTGCAGGTTATAAGATTTGTAGAATAAAGATGCACCTTTGTTTCTGTTTGAACTGTGGAGGAAAGTAAAGATTTGAATGTGAACATTTCGTCAGACATTTGCCTGTACTGAAACTTGTCGTTTGTGTTGCAATGACAGATGAAGAGTGAAAAAATACATGTACATTATGTTGGACAAAAGTCATTGATTTTGTTTGTTAATTGTGAACGACAAAGCTGCGAAGTTCAGTTCCAAAAGCTTCAGTAACTGCGAAAAATCAGACAGCCAGACTTAACATCAGTCAAGAACTAGTACGATTGTTTTCATCTCGGTTCCATTCCAGCGGTACTGCCCAGTAATTTGTAGGAGACACTTGCACAAAATGGTCTAGGTGATGTAAACATAGTATCGCATGCCCTCTGCAACCCTAGGTGGTGTTGATGCAACACTGTTGCATTTTTCGAAAGCATGTGCCTTGTTAACCCGAGACTTTGATGCTCCCAGTACAGTGGGGTCTCATCATTCCATTCGTCAGCCCATGCACACCTACTGTAAGGCTGCCTCAGGCTCTCTGCCTTATGGATGTTAAGTCAGTAAACTATTTGAACAGTCTTGGTGGGCCAGCAGTGTAAATTAGATCTACTTTATAATGAGGTCTGGTTTCCTCATGCAGCTTGCATGCATGGGCAGCCTTTTTATTTAAGTGTTTCTCTTTTAGCGTCCACGACCTCTGGTCCAGAGGACTCGCCAGCGTACACCTTGCTGATGCAGTCGTACCAGGACGACATGGACGAGGAGGGAGAAGGGGAGGACGAGGGCCTGGCTTTGCAAGCAACAGACCCAAGCAGCAGCAACGTTGGTGCTTCGGGCCAGGAGACCCTCTCGGCTGCACCAGTCCCAACAAGAGGATCAGCTACCAGACGTACGTGCAGAAAATTATGCAAGAATTTGCCATATTGACAGAAATAGCTTGCCCATTTTGAATGGCACTTGACCAATCAAGGAGCAAATACATGTCAGTAGTTACGTAACCTTCCAATCTTGAATGATTAACTTGCAATTTCAACTAAAGATCAGAATAAGATTAATTCTCTACTGCCGACTCCGAAGTGAAATGTACACTGCTAATGCAGAGTAATCACCGTTACAAAGTAAGATGTATCTTTGTATCGCATCCCTCATGCAGTTCTCTCAACACAGGCAAAAGAAGGCAGCAGTCAGATGAAATGGATTTCCTGGAGCGTCGGGCACAGCAGGAGTCGGAAAGGGAGGACCGGCGTTTCGCCCTCGAGGAGAGGGCTATGGCGCTACAAGAAAGACGTTTGGCCCTCGAGGAAAAGAAATACCAAGATGATTCACAGGCCCGCAGAGCAGCCCGGGAGGCAGTCGAGGAGCAGCGGAAGATGCTGGCAGAAGACCGGAGGGTGCTTGCAGACGAGCGAGTGATTCACCAAGAGGAACGAAGGGTGGATATGGAAGAGAGGCGGGCAGCTGCAGAAGAGAGACGTGCCCTGGCTGTGCAACAGGAACTGCAGATGCAATTGTTTATAAAATATGCTCAAAAGTAGTGTGTAGTTTTGTTTCCCTGCTGACCTGCTATGATCGAGGAGTTAGAACTCATGTAAGCAGGTAAATCATAGACAACCGTATCCGAGACTTCAGAAAGAAGACACACACCGCCTTTAAACACAGCTGCAACACATACGTGCACACAAAGCATCCGCTATATTCAAAGTACAAGGGTTGCATGCATATAATAATGACTGCAATCAATGCCCATGAAGAGAAGGCACAACATTAACATGCCATCACATGCCATTTTGTAGAAATATTACATTAAGGGGCAATGTGATTTAAGCGTCCTAAGAACAACACTAACGACAAGTTTCTTAATTTTTTTCAATGTTTCACCCTGAGATTAGTGATGCGAAGGATTGAAGAAAAGCAAATTTTTTGGAAAAGAACGTTTTTCTAGATCTTTTCCCCCAACGTAAAAATTGGAAAAAAACTGAGACTTAATTTTTTCAAGTATTCACGTGCCAATTAAGCACCTTTCTGCAAGAAACATTAACATTTCCAGGAATGACTGTATAGAAGAGAAAAATAGTCGCCATGCATCATTGAATTAAGTTTCCTCGGCAAACTAAACACATCACATTTGTCAGCCCCCAAGAAAACGAAATAGTGCAATGATGGGGCAAGTGAGGAAACTGCAGCAGCTCAGGTGGACACTCTGACCGCAAAACTTCAACACATGGATCTTTTTCTGAAGCTACACATCCCGGAATCGGATCTTGACAAGGTGTCTGATGCTGCACATATATAAGGTCCAGGGGCACTTTGGACACCTTGCAATGCGATGCATCAAGCAAGTTGTGCTTGAAAATTAATTCATACTTAGCACAACAAAAATCTACACACAACTCGCCAGAGTTCATTCAAACATTCTAGCGGGGCCTCACCATGGTGCGCAGCACATATTAAACAGATCCACGGCGAATGTGACCAAACAATTATGATCACAAGGTTTTGGAAAAGGTGGGGAGAGCTAAAGTGAGAAAGATCTCGTACAGTATACTGCAAAATTGGCAAAAATCTCTCGCAGTGATTGACCTCCGTCACTACCTTTAAAATTATTGTTGAATTACACCTGCCGAGACAATTTTTCGAATGTTTCCAAAATTTCAAAAAGCAACAACTCCTTTTCATCTTTTTCTCCGGCCTTCTAAATGTCAGGAAATTTTACATCCCTACCTGGGATAATGGGCGTTGCCACCTCTTCCAAGTATAAAAGGCACACTGATTTCTGCACTCTTTCCCAAAAAGTATTTGTGTGATACATAAAATGAGCACACCACTTTACTACCAGACATAACTGCAGGTAATAGGCGAACACAACTCCCTATAACATGCGAACGGTGGTTGTTCTGTGCTCCCACTGCCATAGACTAGGTGCACCCCAAAACACCGTGCATGTGATGTGCCGGAAGAATTGATCTTCCAGATTGTGATTACATCCTTGCTTTTTCGTCCTCCAGGTGCAAAGGAGACGCCCACACAGTGGACTCCTATAGTATAGCGAGCAGTGCCCGCCAAAGTACAAGCAATGAAATTAATCCAATACCCTTGCAGGAAGTACTAGAACTGAAACAAAATCTTGCTACATCAAGAAGGCATGTTCAAATAAAACAAAGTGAGTTAAGTTAACCAAGAAACATTTTGTTCTATACACAGGGCATTGCAACAAGTGCCATCAGACACCATAAACATGAGGAGAAGCCACTATCAGTTTTATTTATGCACTTGTGTAGACATTATTACAGGACCACTCTGCAGAAATCAATTGTTTAACTTGATACTACTATACATATAAGTTCCAACCAGTAATTACACTCCCAAAAATTATTAGGATTTCAAAAATACATTGCATTCACATTGACTCTCCAGGTACACATCTGGCTGCAAGACATTAAAATGTTGATAGCAACTGAAATTGCTGACTTTCTCACACTTTCAGAATCTAGATGCACCCTTATAATAATAACAATAATCTCTAATCATAGGTGTAGATAGTCCTTCAGTTTCGGGACTCGTCAGACCCATTAAGTACTTATGGGATGCAACCGAGCATTAAAAAGAAGCATAATCAAAATTTGTGGTATTGCAGGAATGAGAAACATCACCCCCAGCCTTTGTCGGCTCATCGTGGTGAGACTCAGAAGTTAGTCTTCATACTTTGCAGGCTGAGGTAGCTTGTAGTTGAGCCAAAAATAACTCGTGCACACATTGGTTTAGAAAAAAAAACATATCAGTCAGTGAGTAAACAGAGATCTCTCAGTAGCAAACTGTTTAACTCAGGTTACATGCTCACTTGAAATTAAGACACATAGACATACAGTAACTTGCAATACAATAAAAAAATTCAATCATGACTTGGAAGTGAAAGATGTGCTGTTGCTATTGATCACTGTCACTGTGGGTGCTCACTCTAAACAAGACAAAGGTAAGAAAATACAATGTGCATGACTAGTTGAAATCACAAAAACACAGATAAAATATGCAGCAAGCTTGAAATTAGTTTAAAAAATATTCACTTTTCTCTTTGTTGTGGCTCTGAAACAATCTGCAAGCTCACCAAAGGTTAAAGGCATGAAATATGAACAAACTCTTTTTCCATAACAAAATATCTGGGGATTACAAAGCAAGTTGTGTGACAAAGAGTCCTATAAGGAACATAGGGATGCATTCGCACCAAAGGTTGTAAAGCACAACACGTTGCACAATAAAGAAATGAAAATGGAGTTGGGAGTGACAGTTTCGAAAGGGGGCAGTGAAACCTGGCTCAAACCAAAGCGTATTATTTTCCTTTTTCCTTCTACCGGAACTAGGTTGATTTCTGTGAAACGCTATGACATCACTGTAGCGTTTGTCCAGCATTCAACCTGGTAGAAACGCCGCACTGATGTCATGGCATCTCGCAGAAATCGTCCTAGTTCCAGTAGAAAGAAAAGAGAAATACATCTTGGTTTGAACCGGACTTTACAACCTGCAGCATGTTGAATTACTGGCCACCCATGGGTCGCAGGTAATCCTCCAGTGCAGGCGGATCAGTGTGAAAAAACTGTGTAACCTGACTGCCATACAGACATGTGTGACAGTTCGCAAGTATGGTTCCAACTTTGTACATGAGTGGCACTCGCTGCAGGAGTATCTTCTGATTCTTTTTGAAATCCAGAAACGCAAACTCCGTGATTACCTTGCCGAAGCCCCACTCAACGGCCTGCCGTACTGTGCTCATAGCCTTGTTGAAGTCCACTTCGGACTGTGTGAGCCCAGCCCCTCTGTGTGGCTTGTAGAGGAAGCGCCCAAGGGGGTACGCAGGGTCACCATAAATCACATATTTCTGATCTTGAACAAGTTTCTTCATCTTGTCGAGCAGCCCACTGATGCGCAAAATACCTGCCAAAGAAGAAAAAATTACACTTAGCAAGAACTGAAATCTGCCACGACAATTAGCTTCTAATAAAACTACAGACTAAAAGCTAAGATGTCGTATGACCTGGGATTTCCTTTAGAATTCTCAGTATCTCCCGCTGAAAGATATTACGGCGCTGTCGCAATACCAAACAGGAGTCTCTTGAACTTAGAGCACCCCACTGGTGTGATAAATATTGTTAGGCTAGCAGTGCCATGGCCGGACTGGATATGTGCTCTCTCTTACGGCCAGTGCAATACGGTGTAAAACCACCTATGAGGACCTATGGGGCCAGAGGATGAGTGGGGTGGAAGTGCCACAGCGCAGTGACGCGGTTGGTAGGATTTCATAGACAGAAAAAAGTGCAACCTCTGCTCATCAAATCGTACCGTGTTTCGTTGAACAGTTGATGACTACAAGTTACCACCATGTTTTTTATACGCACAGTCAAACTGGTACTTCGCTACAGGTCACCAGTAGTCACGATCTCAAACTCCGAGACGAATGTAAAGTGACTATTTTGAGAAGTTAACAAAAAGGTCGCCAGTTCGACCACTTGGATCAAACCTTCCACCAGCCGGAATGATCAGGTCGGCGATGGCTCTGGCGGCATTGCAAAGTAACATTGGTGCAAATAAAAAAGAGCGAAGGATGATATAACTTTTAGGGATTTGTGGGCATAAGCCAAGTTAAGAGATAGTGTGTGCGCAACGAGAAAGACGCTTATGCTGACGCGAAATACTTTCAGCATACTGACAGGTCACCATGATCTTCTCGATGCTCAATCAGAACGACGCTCTAAATTCTGTGACATCACGAGTAGAAACATCGTGCTCGTAAGCATGCACAAGTGGAACTACAGAAGGGTGGGGTCGCAGCACCTCATGCAGACCGGCATGCATGCTTTCTTCTGCGATTGAGAAGGCCGTATGAAAGCGCAGGAATTCAGTCCAGCCGTGGTAGTGCTAGCCAGCACCACTAACGTAACCGTAGCTCCTGCGAATATTGCAAGGCTCTCTTTTACCATCAGCGTAAAGGTCCACTTCCCCACCAGCTGCTGGTTTAGTTTTGTGTAATCCACATAGATCCAGAGAACCGTCTTGCTTTTTGGCAGCATGGGAGCACATCATGCTGCGGCATGGTCAACTGTTTCAATGACATCTATGTCTTGCATGCACTGAAATTTCTGAAACAACCAGGGCAGGTGAGGGAAGTTCTACTTCTAAGTATGCGACTGCGAATGGTATCGCATGTGGGTGAAGCGTGATCTTTTATCGCATGCTCATTTTCCCGTCCCTAAAAAATTGCAATCGGTACTAGCAAGCATATGATCGTGCTAGGTTTGCTGTCGGCTTTGATTTTGTTCAAGCTTGGTAGCACTAGAGATGTAAAAATTCCGGAAATTTTGAATGGCCAGAACAAAATATTTTTTTCAGAAGTTTTTCAGGAAAAATTGGAAGGTCGGTGGCCTTCAACACAATCTAAGCAGCAGGGAAGTGTATGTTTGTAAGTGCATGACTCCCTGACGTCCTGTGGACACATTTTAAAGCAGCTTATGCAAAGGAAAGTGCGTGTCAGTAGGGAGGCTATGTGATGCTTTGTTGCAGTAACGAAATACTCCATTCTCGCATAAGGTAGACAATTTGCGCGATGCAAGACGTTTGCAAATGTTTATATGCGGAGCAAACACCTTGCCAAAACAGTCAAAAAGTTACCACTTCGACAAAAAAAATATCAATGCCATTTCAAGGTGGTTACAGAGCTTGTGCATTCGGAAACGACAATTGCAATTGTATGTCTGCTATTTATTTGGGTTCCATTACTGTTTTCTTTAAAAAAAGAAACATTGAAGGTAGAACAGCACAAAACAGTGTTATTGTATAGCACAAATATGACTGGAAATTTTTAAGGTCTTTTTCCATGTTAGACTTCCTAAAAAAAATAAAAAATTAAATTTTATTTTCCTATATTTTTAGTTTTTTTTCCAGCACCTTCTGGACTGTAGGTGGCATCTAAAGGGCTTGATTTGCCGGCAACATTACTTGATCAACTCAGGTGGCAAACTCTTATGGAGATGGGGTCTTCTTCTTCTTCTTCTTCTCCCTCTTCTTCTTCTTCTTCTTCTCTCTCTCCCCCCCCCAAACCCCGTCAGCTAGACACGCGGTTCTAAGCGGCAATCTTTTTGCACGGAGAAAAAGTGTCTCGCAACAGCAGTTCGTAATGCTGCCGCAGCACGCGAGATGATAGCACTTCGAACAGTAATGCTTGAGCCAAGGGGTGTGAGGGGGGCGCGTGCAAAAAAGCAGCATGTGTGGGCAGTTCGCCAACTGAGCTGATCTAGTAACGTTGATTGCCGGTCTCTCCACCAGAGGACGTATTAGCTGGTCGGGCAGATAGATCATTGCTCTCGTTCTCCCATTCCAGGTTACCTTCACTTTGAGCTCGCCTAGCGTGTACAGTGGAGTGTGGCCTGATTCAAAAAGATCAATCCCTGTTAGCTCCAGTGTTGCCAAGGCTGTCACATCGCACACGCTGGCAGGGATAGTTGTGATGTCCCCTTTCGTGTCCACCTTGAATGTTACTTCCTGGTTGTTCACTTTAGCTGTAATGTACCTGGGCTCCCTGTTGCTTCAGTGTTCCAAGTCGCCGAGAAAGACTTGTTTAGTCCTGGCCTGTGCTCTTGCAATCTGCAACTCTCAAGCGCAAGTTTGAAAAAGACAGGTGCTCTCGATGTGCCTGGCTTCCTGCAGGCATTACACTTCTGTGTCTCTTGCAGCACATTTAGATTTTGTGTGATTCCATGAAATGCCACGCCATCGTCCTAATAATTCATGCCATATTATGAGGATGCCTTTGGCTCTACAACTAATTTTGAAATTGAAAGTTTTTGTTTTTGCTTTTCATTCTCGGCTGTCTTCCGAGTTCTTCGACAATGCCGTCCCTCTGTCTTTGTGCTGTGCAGCTGTCTGTTGGTCCTTCGTAGTCTCCAACTATCGTGCTGCCATTGTTGTGTCCTACAGCGCAAGTTTCGTGTCGAGCTGGGGCTTCTCTCTTAGTTTCCTGTCCAGGAGTCCGACGACAATGGAATGACGTATGAGCTCAACTTGTCAAAGGCTGTAGTCGCAGGTCAGTAGATCGGTGCCAATCGGTGAAAGCTGAGATAAAGACCTCTGCTGGCTGATCTAGCTCTTGAATTCTCTAAGTGAATTTGGCTTTCTCGAAGATGTTCACCTGTTGAATGAAGTGGCGCCGAAACTTTGCCCTATGTGATGTCGTAGTCACTAAGCTCATGCTCTGTCAGATCGAGCAAGGGAGGACATCATCTGTCTCTGTGCCCATCACCTAAACGAAGGTGATCAGCTTGGTTAAAGCATCCCAAAGATACGAGTTCGGAAATGATTTTGGCAGCATTCCCATCGAGTGATCTGTCTCTTCCAGTCATTTGGATTCTAGAGATCCCAACTTCTCTGGTAGCTCAATCGTGAAAGGGTTGACAGGGGATGGTCCTTCACTGGCCCGTTAAGCTCGAAGAGCCCACATTGCTAGTCATGGCGTAGGTCCGTAGAACAACTGACGGCTTGCTTCCTCTTCCCTGGCCGTTAGCTCGAACCACTGATCTCTATGACTCATTTGCTGGATCGCACTTGCCCAGCTCCGCGTATGGATGTGGACGCAACCACCGTCGGCCATCTCTTAGAGCGCAGCTCTTAGGCGCCCGTTTTCGGCTTGAGACTTTGTTGAGAGGCTTGAGATGAGGTTTCCGGGCAACTGATAGATCAGATGCCCGGACAGTCGGTCCAAAGCCGACCAATGCAGCAGAAACACCAGGATGCACGAGTAGAGGTTGTGCACGCACCGAAGGAGACAATGTTCGCGGAGTCTGACGGTAGTGAGTCGGCGTCACCGCCACTGAAGCGGAGGGCGCGCGTCACGGTGCGAGCGAGAAGAGAGGCGCGCGAGGCGAAACCCGTTAAAAAGGACGAAGAGAGCTTCGTGACGAAAAGCATGTTGGAGAGCGCGATCACGGGTGCATGGAGAGGATGCTGACCATGTTGCAGAGCCGCTGCTCGAGACTGGCACAAGGCACGCTGAACCGACGACCCGGAGATGGCGGAAGAGGTGAGCGGTGGCGCTCGCACTAAGCATGCCTGGCGTCAGGACAATCGTGTACGACTCGCAGAGCGCGGTTTGCAACTTCGCCAAAGGGAGAGTGTCGCCAAAGACTCTGCGCGTCCTCAGGGGTGCGACATGCTTCGGTGAGAGAGAAAGAGTGAGACTCGTGTGGACACTGGCACAGGCACCGCTTCCTGGCAACGAGGAAGCTCACAATGCGGCCCGAGGACTTACCGACTGGGCCGGCACAACGTTTGGGGAAGGGAGGGGAGGGAGGGGAGAAGAGGAGCTTGAAGGAGGGGAGGAGGAGGAAGAGGAAGGAGGAGGGGAAGAGTAGCAGCAGGGAGGATGAGGAGGTAAGGAAAAGGGAGGGGGGTATACCCTTCCCTCCTCCTCCTCAAGAGCTACGCTCTAATTCGGTGTTACAGGGTGTTGTAAACATCTTTAATTTTTTGGAGGAACAAGATGGCCGACTTAGCATAGCGATAAAGTGAATCTATTCCCAGGGCGTGTTTAGCTGCTCGATCGGGGTCATGTGGTAGCTGCGCGCCATGTGATTGATAAGCTTTGCTGGTGGTCTATGGGGTAATGAGTGGCTTCTCGACGCATCTCTGATTATAAACACCCCAGGAGCTGCTTGAATATTTTATACATGGTATGAAATAATACTTTACATTTGCTGTTACTTTTGTTCTGACCAAAACCCTTTAGCAAAACCATGAGTTTCCTGTTGCTGCAACCTACCTGCGTCATGCTTGTGGCCTGGGAAGGGTCCGTCAAGCTGGCAGATCATGCCATTCGCACACATGACGGCTTGGTACTTGAGGGCGTGAACCCGCTTGTGCCCAGAAAAATAAGGCCTCTGGTCCTTTGATGGACGACATATGGGGCGTGCTGTTCCGTCAATAAATCCCCAACACTTGTCCAGGGGGCGCCCTTGTCGTAGACTGCCTAATAATTGGAACAAAAATCATTGTTACAACATAGCAACGTTTTGAACACTGCCAGAAAAAAAGCAATAAAATATTAACATGTTGCCCAAGAAAGAATGTGTTTGCATGCTATGCTTACAAAAGCCGTAATCATGCTTTGCCACAGTGGTATCAAGTAATGTCAGTGACTATTTTGCATTGGTATGGTTTCCATTGCATACTACAATTTATATATTAAGTCAGATCTACACAGTGGATGAAGGTCACATACTATCATCCATGGTGGTCACACAACCATGTTCAGCAGGTCCCATCTAAAACGTAACCATGCTGGAAATAGCAGATCAATAATGCTCAGACGTGACCATGATACGTGGGCTAACATGACCATTATTCATTGTCCGTGAACATGCACAGCATGACTTCGAGAGAACATTCAACAATCTGCACTTTCCCGGTCTTTGTTAGCATGATCAAGCTGGTGTAAATTCCTCCTTTTTCTTCACCCAATGTAAGAGAGCCGTCGGTTTGTTTAATTATTTGTATGGTTTCAATCATTTTATTTCTCATACAAATATGAGGACATTTGTACCGTCTGCCAATTTTGTTGTTTGTGATACTTTTTACTTTCTTTTGAGATCAAACCCTCAAAATGTGTCCCCTGCTTTGAGTTGCGATACCCACTGATAGCTCCGAAGTTGTGAAGTATGCCTAAGGTAGTTTTTAAATTTACTTTTACTTTTCGCACACCCTGATTCTGTGTGTATCTGTGTGTGTGTGCGGTCATGTTTCCTACTGGCCGGCCACCGCTGGTCAGCGATATCCACTTGGTCGAACGACGTGTTTGCCTCGACAGTTTGAATGTGTAGCTCGTCAATCATTTTGTGGCTTCCAATTTATGTGTGTGTGTGCGGTCATGTTTCATACTGGCCGACCACCGCTAGTCAGCGATATCCACTTGGTCGAACGATGCGTTTGCCTCGACAGTTTGAATGTGTAGCTCGTCAATCATTTTGTGACTTCCTATTTATGTGTGTGTGTGCGGTCATGTTTCCTCCTGGTTGGCCACCGCTATACTTCGTTTCAGCTTCCGTCCGAGCGCAGGAAAAGGCTGAGGGACGGTTCGCAACTTCGACAAGAGCATTCCTACGCACCACAAAGTAGTCCGCAAAGTAATTTTTTGAAATAACTGTTTTGTGCGTAAGCATTGCACAGTATTCCAGATATGTACTGCTGAGAATGATTTCCAACTAAGGGAATTAGATATTGTGAAGTTTATGTGTTTATTAATAGTATGTAAATGCACGTGATTTGGTGTAAATCACGTACAACCGCTGGCAACACGGCTGCAGCGCTCGGTTTTTCTGTGTGATTTCGTTCTTGTAATAGCCGAATCATGTGCTTCGCTGACTTTCCTCACCGAGTACGCTTCAGAACGTCCTTTCGCAAAGGCACGTTTGGGCGTCAGGCGCGAGAGGTCGTGATGAATGTCTACTTTCAAATTCGGCAGGAGACTCCGGCCGCGTCGTACCGCGAATGCGTCGTAAACAAGAAAAGCGTCCGGGCCTCTACAATTCACAGATACGCGGAGAAATCAGGGCACCCTTTTACCTGCCGACTCACATTGAACGCCGAGAAGCTGGTGGAAAGGACTGCGCCTCGAGCCTGGCTATATCCAGACAATACAAGGAAACATCAACGGCCGGGTCATCGTGCCTTCGCACATGTTTAGCTTACATCTCGAAACTATGCCGAAGTGCCGAACAGGTGGAAAGCTCGGACACCAGACACCAGCGGGCAGCCTACGTACTGACATCCCCTGTGACTAAATTTCAAAACGTGAAAGCGGCACTGTTTAAACCTGTAGCAGACGATACCGCTGATACATCCGTAGCAGACGAAATACTCGGCGAGCTCGGGCGGCGCGGACGACCAGCGGCGCAGCGGAGTGATACAAAAGTGCAGGCGAAATCGCGTGACCTATTGCTGGCGTGTGATTGGCTCCGGCCACACGTAGCTTTGGCTACGCGCTCGGACGGTAAGCTGAAGCGAAGTATAGTCAGCGATATCCACTTGGTCGAACGACGTGTTTGCCTCGACAGTTTGAATGTGTAGCTGGTCAATCATTTTGTGGCTCCCTATTTATGTGTGTGTGCGCGGTCATGTTTCCTACTGGCCGGCCGCCGCTAGTCAGCGATATCTACTTTGTCGAACGACGTGTTTGCCTCGACAGTTTAATGTGTAGCTCGTCAATCATTCTGTAGCTCACTATTTCTGTTCGAAGTTATGACAGGATCCACGTGTGCCATTTAGCACATCAAGTAAGTTCATAAATCATATTCGAATAACTAGGCCCTCTCCTGCTTCTCAGAGTAGACGCGCGTGGGCCACTGAATGGCGTTGATCCTGCTTAATGAATCAATTCATAGCTATTTCCAGTGCGTCCTATATTTGATCCTTGTTGCAGTTGTGATAAGTGGATTCCACTGAACATACGCACTGACCGTAATGAATTGTTTCAGCTCTTCAGAAAATGAAATGGGGCCTATAATTTTCCATTGCATCGTCCGCTTCCACATTCCAGGTCCCGTAGTGTCGCCATTCACCTCTGCTCCCAGTGGTTTGCTTCAGAGTTTTCAGCATTGCTATATCGTATTTGGTAATACTGCAATGTCACCTGATTGCAAAAATAAACTAACCAGCACATTCATGCGCGAAACGTTAAATGTTACATTCTCATAACAGTGACATCTAGACAGCTCGTATATGTCATGGGCACAGCTTTCTTCAGATTCAGTGGAAGCAAATTGTACCCTTACAATTGAATTGCTGTGTTTGCACAAACAACACCAAATCTCAGATACCCATCATCGACGATGGGTACAATGGTAAAATAAACCATCGCATTCATCTCAGCCAACGAGCTGCAGCAGTGGCTGAGGCACAAAAGTAATTTGTCAGGTACCATAAACTCCAATTGTGCTGAGTGGTTTGGCAAATTGACGTAACTCGGCATACCCAGGCTGATAGACATGCGAGCTAGTACAAATTGACACGGTAAGAAAACATAAACCCTCTTATTTTTCTAGGCCACCGATGCGACTTATAACGGTACCTAGATGAGCCACTTGTAACCGCACAGCAACCACAAAATGAGCAGTTGAAACCTGGCATTTTAGCCAAACGTAGCATGCAACGTCTCACCTGCGAGCACAGCTCCAGTTCTGCCAGGGTTAGCCAGCCGTGATTGTTCATGTCACTCAGCAGGTGACCGAACTTGTCATTTATGTGACCCATTATGATGTTGGCGACGCTTGATAGTGTTGACGAGTGCCGGCCAAAGATGCCTTCCAGGTCGAACAGTCTGTTCGGGTAGGCTAACCGCCGTAGCAGGATACAAAGCGCCTCGTCACCCGGCACAACAACTCCCTGCAGAGAGGTGATAGAGGCCGGAATCTGCAGGCGCCGATTGCAGGGCAGCCAGGTTCGTTTTCTCAAACCGGAATTGTCTCTTGAACGATTCTTCGTTCATGTTGGCGATGTCCAAGAGACCCCGTTTTGAGAGGAAGTTGCGGCGCTTCGTGGCGTTCTTGAGACAAATGAGGTCTTCGATCTCCCGCCAGCTCAACTTGGCTAGAAGGAGTTTGTTCTTAAGAACACTTCGACGCTTCATCGTCGACGGCACTTAACTCAGCAACGACGACCGAGCCCAACACCTTGTACTCGTACGCCTGTAGTTGCACTGGTTGCACCGCTTGCGTTCTTGCCGACTAGCCTTCAGCTCGGATTGCGTTGGCTTCGAAAGTTTACAGAGCAATGATTTGAGGGTATCTCAATACAGCAAACCGCCTTTAGATGAAAAAAAAAAACAATACATAAGTACAGAAAAATTTGTTAGTCGAGACTTTGAGCGCGTTGGAAATAGAAAGTTCTTGATTTCCACACTATTTTTTTGTTTCACTAGTAATTGAAACAGCCGCTCGAGGCGCTGGGCACGTCGCTCTCTCAGACGCTCTCTGCGACGCGCGCTTTCAACGCTCCCGGCCGGAGAAGAAAAAACGGTCTACTAAAAGCGATTCAGGAGCTCCGCTCGGCAAATCAACAGAGCGGACGGCGCATGCGCAGTTCTACGGGCGCAGAGCGGAGCGGAAAGCCAAAACGGTCTACTAAAACTCCCTTATGTCTCGTTCTCGGAGTCGTCATCGCCTGATGATTTTGAAATTGTTAAAATAATTTTTAAAACGCTATGATTTACGCCTGATACACATGTACCCACATGTCAAATGCTCTTCTGGATCGGCTGGTTGCAGTAATGTTGCATCATCTTCTTCGTCTGACAAGTCAGTGTCTGAGGCGTCCTGGCCGGCAATAGTCTCCAAGATCTCTTCAGCGGTGTTCTTACGTGATCCTGAAATTGACGGACAAATGAGAAAATATCTAAGTAAATTTATTAAAACGAGAACAAATTAAATAATTAGAACTGTATATAAACTAAAATCCTATCTATACACCGGCTAAAAACACTTACGGTTAGCGTGCTTGCCTCCCAGCAAAAGGCCGGGGTTCGATGCCTGTCCGCGGATAAACCTTTTGTTGTTTCTGTAACGGCGCGTCTCTATACTCCATTTCACCTTATAATGTACCGCTTGATAGGCTACAAGCGCGAGCTCTCGCTCAGGGCGCATCTCACCGGCACAAGCTCTCGAGCATTAATGGCAGCTGCCAACGCTATGAGCTCGTGCTTATAGCCTTCGCTGCGGTACAACATAAGATGAAACGAGGTATAGTAAATTCGTGAACCTTGTTGCTTATTCGAGGTTAAAATGTTCTGCGCGCCGAACTTTTTACGCCGATTGTTCCAGACGTCCACGCGCTACATAAGATAGCTCCGCGTGGCGAGCCGTAGTCAGTCTCGCCCCAGCGTTCGATCCTGCTGTTACGCCGACTTCGACGCCGGCGACGCTCTGTTGTTATCTTCTGTTTTCTTCTGTTTTGGGCACACGCTTCGCCCCATTAAACGTTTCAGTTTTTGCAGTTATTCTTTGTTTCGTCACCTCATCATTCGTGACAATATATATATTTTTACTTTCCCCTGAGAGAGAGAAAAAATGTAGTTTTGTTCGGGTGTTTGCTTTCTCAGTCAAGGATGCCCAAATATATGGGCACAACCCGTAGGTAACCTTTGATCCAGTACATTTTCCACAGTACATAGTGTTGCACTCACACAGAAATGTTGAGGAGGGACTCACACTCAAGAAACAACAAACGTACTGTAATATTTCATATACACAAACATCACAGCCAATCTTTGGCTTTTTCAAAAAAATACATCATAATCATAAGTTTCTACGAACTCAACAATAAAAAAACGTTAAATTTAGATGAGGCACGAGAAGTAAGCTCTTTTTTTCCTTGATCAGATTCTATTGGCGCCGAAATGTTTCTCATGGCGCCCTCTACGGCTTCCAATTGTGACGTCATGACCAGGATTTGCCGTGCTGTGATATCACGAGCTGTAATCTTGACTACTTATTATCAGTTGCAAACTAAGTTCGATGGTGCGTGTCAAAAGCGCAATGGGAGGTTGGAGTCATCGCGTTCTTAAAATTACCCCATGAGAGTTGACAGTTTGGCACTGGTGTTATTTCCGTCGTTGAAAGCAGAATTATTTGAAAGAAAGATATCATAGTGAGCGTTTGGTCAACCTTTGAATGCCGACCAAAACGATGCTTTTGGTCTCCCGTGTCACCAATAGCCCCTCCTGCTTCTTTTTCTTCTACTGAGACTTTCCCCTTTGTGTCATTTTCTGCTTTTTTCCTCACCACAGTCTCGGCTGTTACACAAAATGATTAACTATACACCAGCTCGCCTGCATGCTCCCTGTCTTTTTGTTGAACCATTTCTATTCACAGAAAGATGTCCCCTGCTTCACCACGATTTGGTGCGAGCAATGCACATCCGAGTGATCGGTTACTGCCGATTCTAGGCCTAGACGTTATTCGCATGTTTTGAACATAGTTTTGTTCTGCAGTAGCGGTACCTGGGTCGTCTGACAGCACAGCACTTGTAACTTAGTCATGTCTCTAAGTTTCGGGTACTCCAGCCACTTTAAAAAGGGGGCTATAGAACCCAAAACTTCGTGACTTAATTACTGAAAGTCACATGTACCATAAGCCCACCCAGGCGCCATTTCCAAAACGAACTTTCTGCAAAACATGGGGATTAATGTCGACAGGTATGGAAACGCCCCTAGAATCAGTAGTAACAGGGGTCCCTTTTAATTTTGGTAGGAATAAGAAAAGGTGACTCTACTCCATGGCTCTACACTTACACAGAAATTAAGCCATTCATGATGGGGAAATGAGATAATATAAAACATTATAGGCCATCAAAAATATGCAAAATGACAAAACAAATTCCCTAAAACCCGGAGCCTCCAACAGAAAAAAAAAGAAGAAAAAAATTATATATATATATGTACACTAGACAACTGGCAACAACGTTTGTGACACACAATACACAGCAGGAGGCTCCAGCTTCATTATATTAAGTCTGAAAAACAACCGTTTAGTGGCAGGTGTCGTATTGAAGCACCCTTTAGCACACTTGATATTGAACATCCAGAACGCTGCAATGAGAGATGCTCGGCCTTCGGTGATGTTAATCGCTCTAAACATAGGATGGATGCTTGGGCCAGTTGGTGAACCATATTTGACGGTGACAGCGCAGGAAAACCACTCTCACACCATACACTCAGCGCGTGTGCTTGTCTTCCTGAGTGTATGGTGTGAGAGTGGTTTTCCTGCGCTGTCACCGTCAAATATCGCTCTAAAGAGTTTCGTTGACTCTGCATGGACGAAAAGGCGTCCGGGAAGGTCTAGGCCATCCCCATGGAACACAACGCAAGGCAGGCCAGATTGATTGCGTCTTCACTCTGTAGTACCAACACCACCTAGACTAAGAGAAGGCCTCCGCACTTTTCCCTCCTGCTCTCTGACGTCATCGCACCTTGCCCCAGAAATTTCAAAGCTCCTAACGGTCTCGCCTCCCGACAGATGGCGCTAGCTTGGCTAGCTGCGACACCGTCGTACCAGTGTTGCCAACCGTAGGGTAATTAGCCTACTTGTAGGGTATTAAAGGCATTTTTGGTGCATTGTAGGGTTGTAGGGCCGTCCGGCCATTTACCCGCCAAAAGTAGGGTATTTTCAGACGTCGCTTCTTCAACGGCGAGCATAATACAACCAGCAAAAACACAGTAAAAAGAAAAGAAAAGCTGCCGTGCAAGCTTTGCATAGCTTTCCAACCCGTGTGCTGCAACACCACGACATCATGCAAAACGAAAGTATCCAAGTTGCAAGACGTGCTAACAGAGCACCACACACCAAGTTGGAGAGTATTGGAGAGCTGGAGCAAGTGGGAAAGGTGAAAGGAGTGGGAGTTGCGCAGAGGGAGTTTGGACCTAGAAGACGTATCTTTCCAGTGGACATGTTCCTACCAATTTTTCTCTGATGACTCTGGTCCATCCGGCAGTCTTTGTTACACATGCGAAACACTTGGCACCGCGGGCAAGACTACCCCGAGCCCACCAGAACCGGCAGCCACCTGTTCAACTGGGGTTTTCTACGCGTTGACGTAAAGTGCCCATGCTGTAAATTACCATAGTTGGGACTGGAGGCATTCACTTGAGCGAACGACGTTTTAGCGAACGAAACCGAAACCATAACGTTTCATCGAATACTTTAGCGAATACGGAAGAGCCGCCGGTTTCCTATCTTCCACTGGTGTAATAGCCTCGTTTGTCGAAATAGTACCTTAGTTTGACGAATCCATAGGCGGCACACCCAAAGATGCTAATATACCGCTCGGATTAGCTTCCTTTTTTTAATGGGCCGCCTTGTCTGTCGCCACGAGTGCTGGTCCCACGTAGCCCAGTTTTTAATTTGACGACAAATCGGCTAAACATGTTGGTTGGGGAAGTCTGTGTGCTCGCTACATCACTGTTGTGCTGATGCTACACAACGCACATGCAATCATGGTGTTCTAGAATAACGCAGGTATGCGCGCGCATGCGTGCCCTGTCACTTTGTACTGTATTAATATTACCCTGTATAATCCTAATCCATGCAACAGTATTATTTGAACAAAGATTTGCCTCGTAGGGTAAAATGTAGGGTAATAAAAAACATTCGTAGGGTAATGTAGGGTTTTCTGGACGCTGGAGTGGGGTATTTTCGAAAAATAGGTTGGCAACACTGCGTCGTACACGAACCCGGGAGGAAAGCCGTCGCCATTTTTGCGGGTTGCTGACAGCACGTGCGTTGCATGTTTTTCTGTCATCGTACGGCCGTTCCTTGTTGCAGTGCTAGTTTTCGACGAACTTATTTCGTTGACGAATGCATACTGCGACACGGGGCCGTGTTGTGTACCGAACTGTCGAGGGAACTACGACAATGGTCCCAAAGTTCGCTTGTTTTCTTTTCCGAGAGACGTTAAGCGAAGAGCGGAATGGCAGCGGGCTGTCCGGCGGCGCGACGTCGACGTGGGGCTGTTGAAGGACCCCAAGGTAAGCTGTATCCAGCGTGCGCCTTCCGAATGGCCAATATGTCTCGTAGTTATCCCAAGAAATACTAATTGGTGTTTTGTTTCTGTCACGCGCAGGTTTGCGAGCGTCACTTCAAACCGGATCATCTGCGTACAACGTCCACGTATACGGACTGCGATGGACGAACGATTGAAGCTCCCAAGAAATTGACGCGGCTAACTCCTTCGTATATCTCGGATGCGCGCAAGTCTCGAGAAGAGCCTGAAGTGAAAAGAAAGCGAACTGAGAATGAGCTACTCCAAAAAACCATTCAAGAGTCCCTAACAGCGTTTGAAGAAGAAAAACAGCACAAAGTTCACAATCTCTGTGAACTGATTTCTCGTGTTAACCAGCGTCGAGATAGGAAGTTTTGGTGTACAACAGCATGTGAGACGTGCCTCATTTTCGCCCACATCGAACCGGCATTGCAAGCCCTGAGCTGCTTTTGTCTGTGGTAGTGTCACAGGATCTCTCCGTTCGCGTGCTTTTTAAGTGCGCTCCGTTGGTGTCGGATGATGTGTGCATTCCTGGCGACGACGTTCGTGTGCTGGATAACCTTTTGGACAGGGTATTGAACCGAACCCGAACCGTGAACCGAAAACCGGAAAAAACCGTTATTTTCGCGCGAACCGGAGTTGAACCGGAACGAAATTAATTTTTTCGCTCCGGAGCGAAACCGATATGTTTTCCATGCGGTTTTCGGTTCATACGCGAAGTCAGGTCGCGTGAAAAGGGCGTGGCGAGAAACACAGTAGCCTAGAAAGTAAACAAAAAACGCAAAAGAAGAAAACTATTTTCGCGCAAACCGGAGTTGAACCGGACAGAAACAATTATTTTTTCGTTCCTGGGCAAAACTGATAAATTATTTTTGCGGTGTTTCGTTCATTTGGGAAGTCAAACAGCAAGCAAAATAGGTAGCGGAAAGCTTTGTAAAGTTTCATTATCAGGTTTTCCCATAACGGTCAAGTTTGACGTTGAAAAACCGCATGCTTTCGTTGAAGCTCGACTGCGCATCATGACTGGACCGCTCACTGCTTGGGATCAACGTGCAGTATGCTGAATAGGGAAGGTTGGTGTTCCAGCCATTGACCATGAGAGAAATCTTTAAAAGGCACACGGGGCAACATATGAGGTCAGAGGTGATAGATGCACTCTTTCGCTTCAATCTCAACGTCAGCCAGGTATACAGCGTCACGACAGGCAATGGTGCCAACATGGTGAAAGCTGTGCGTCTCCTCGGTGGAATGGACAAGGAATGTTCGGACACTGAAAGAGAGGTCGGCTATAGTGACCGTACAGTTGAGTCGCACGCTCTGCAATCTCTACTGGAGAATCCCGTGATCGCACTCTCTGATGATTCTGGCTTGCTATAAGGGATGAGGCGCGCCGCTCATACGCTGCATCTGGCAGTTAGTGACGCCTTGAAAAGCTCGGGCTGCGGGCACATTGTTGAAGAAAGCCGTGCGCTTGTTAAGGGACTACGTGTCCAATCTGTTATGTCCTCGATCGGAAAGCTAGGGTTGAAGAAACCAGTGCTCGATAGTCCAATGCGGTGGATGTCCACGCTGCATATGCTCATCAGGCTACTTGAACTTAGAGGCTTCACTGGATGGTTCTTTTCAAAAGAAGAAAGCTCCAGGTGGACCTAAGACGTATGGGCGGAAGTCGAAATCCTCGCAGTATCGCTTCGCCCAGCAGAAGTGGTGACAAAGGCATTGCCGAAGGAACAGCTCACTGTAGGAGATTTCTACGGAACATGGCTGGAATGTTGTATGAACACTTCCAACATATCATCGCCGTTAGCAAAGGCCTTGGTCCAGTCAATGAAAAAGAGGGAGCGACAACTTTTTGACACGGATGTCTTTGTGCAACAGCGTACATGAATCCCCGATACCGCCTTCTTCTTACCCCTGAGCAAAAGTACCGGGCCACGTTGCATTTGACAAAGACTTGGAGGCGGATCACAGCTCTGCAATGCGAGCAAGCTTCTACCCTTTCTTCTAAAACGTCGGTGGCTTCAGAAGATCCGGAAGACGCCCTGGAAGCGCTCCTCAAGGAAAGAGAGGTTGAGGCTGGCGTGTACAGAGCGCGACACTGTTAGCGCGAACAAGCGATCGCCAGTTTTTCCAGTTTTTCTCTTCAAAACCAAGGGATGTCATCCAAGTTATTATTCCTACGGAAAGAGCTCATTTAGTTCTAAAATGTAAGCGATAAACTTTCGTGCTCGCTAATACTACTTCAGAAGTAAAATGCGAAAATGCGCCGATGTCGTGTTCGCGCTAACAGTGTCGCGATGTGTATCGTTCGAAATTCTAGTAGCCCACTTGATATAGCATGCCTCCTGGAAATGCTAGACAAGGAACCGCGGCTTTCAAGGGAACGTGTTGCAGTTTTGGGAGAGAAGGAAACGCCATCCAGAACTCTACGCATTGGCGCAAGTAGCCCTGGCAGTGATTGCGACCCAGGTCAGCATCGAGCAAGCCTGTTCTGTACTGAAGTTCATTTTATCGTCTCAGAGGAGCCGTCTTTCCCCGGATATGCTTGACGACATCCTGCTTCTTCGGTCAGCTGCCTGACATTGAACTGCGCTTTCACCCACGTCCCGAGTGTGCCCCAGCACCTCGGGACGTGGGTGCTGGGGCACCTCGGGCTTAACATCGTGTTTGCCACAACCAGTTCTTTTCCTTGACAGTAGTTGACTGTAAAGTCATATCTCTGCACCTGCAGCAACATGCTCTGTAGCCGCTTAGGTACCTTGTCCAGGGCTTTCTTTGTGATGCTCTGCAGTGGCTTGTGGTCGGAGATCACAGTGGTATGTCTGCCAAAGGTATACTGGTGGAACTTGTTTAGAGCAAAGCAGATGGCCAACATCTCTTTCTCTATCTGGGCATACCTAGTCTCAGTTGCAGTCAGAGCTCGGCTGGCATAGCAGATTGGAGAGCCCTCTTGCAGCAGCACAGCTCCCAAGCCTTTCTCGCTTGCATCACACTGTATTGCGAGTTCCTTGTGTGGGTCATAGAACTTGAGGACCGGTGGAGAGGACAGCAGTTCTTTCACTTTGTTGAATGCTCTGTCCTGCTCATCAGTCCACGCCCACTCTGCATTCTTGGCTGTCAGTCTCCTGAGTGGCTCCATGATGTCGGACATACCTGGCACGAACCTTGCCAGATAGTTCACCATTCCACAAAACCGCAGGACTCCACTCACGTCTGAAGGTGCATCCATGTTGACAATGGCTTTTACCTTGTCACGGTCGATCTCCAATCCACGTGACGTGAGCTTGTGACCCATGAACGTAATCTCTTCAGCGTTCAGTTCAAGCTTGGACTTGTTGATGCAAATGCCTTGTTCACGACATCTCTGCATGAGACTGTGAAGGTTCTTGTCGTGGTTCTTCTGTGCAACATCTTTGCTGGGGCCCTTTCCGTACACTATGATGTCGTCCGCCACGCAGGTGACACCTTCTAGGCCGTCCAACGCAGTCTGCAGCCGCTTTTGAAAGATTTCGCTGCTAGCTGTCAATCCAAAGGGTAGACGAAGCCACTTGTGTCGTCCGAATGGCGTCTGAAAGGTCGTGAGCAGACTCGACTCCGGGTCAAGCATGCAGTGCCAGTATCCGTTGCGCAGGTCAAGCTTGGAGAATACTCTTGCTTCGGTCAGTTCTGTCAACACATCCTCCAGGATTGGCAACGGGTGTCGTTCCCTCTTGAGAGCTCGGTTGAGTGCTTGTGGATCGATGCAAATCCGCAGCTCACCGTCTTTCTTGGTGGCAACAACCATGCGACTGACCCATTGTGTAGGTTCATCAACCTTGGCTATGATTTTCTTTGCCGTTAGTTCCATGAGCAGCTTCTGTAGCTTCGGTTTGATGCTCACTGGTACTCTGCAGGCAGTCGATGTCTGAGGTTCAACCGACGGTTCGACTTTCAGATGTACTTGACCAGGAAAGCAACCTTGTTCGTCTCCAAAGACATCTGGGTACTTGCGTATCAGTAGTTCATACTGTGACATCGTCTTGTTCTGGACAGTTGAGACAAGGTCGTAGTTGATACTGATCAGTTGCATTTTTTCAGAGGTTTCTCTTCCCAGCAGTGGTGCAAAGTGCTTGTCCACAACGACAAACTCAATCGAGTACTTCTTCTGTGTCGTTGGATTTCTGAGATGGAGTCTGCACTTGCCCTTTGGAACAATGGTTGTTCCGTTGTACATCTTCAGGTGCGAGGGTGCTTCTTCAAGCTTCTCGTTTCGCACAAACTTTTCAGGAATCACATTCACAGATGCTCCACTGTCGACCTGGAATCTGATCTTCTCACCGTTGTCTCTCATCTCAAGCACAACAAAGATGCCGTCCTTCTTCTTCTGCAGAGAGAGGACTTCCTCAGAGCTTGAGTCGCTCTCTTGTACCGCTCGGACGCTGTCTCTCGACTTGCATTGCTTAGCAAAGTGATTTTTCTTTCTGCACTTGCTACATTCTTTACCCCATGCAGGACATGCAGTTTTGTTGAAAACGTGAGCCTTTCCACAGTACCTGCACGTTTTGGTGGGTGATGGCTTCACAGCGTGCTGCTTGGGCTTGGTTGTCTTCATGGCGTGCAAAGGGTCTGTCTCTTGCTTGGTCTTGTTGGGATCCTGCCTGAATGCCTTGAGCTGATTCGCCGACGTTTCGTGCACGAGGCATACCTTTGCGACAGTCTCGAGCGTTGGGTCCTCCAGTTTCAACAGTTTCATGCGGACCTCTTCATTGTTGATCCCAAAAATGACTTGGTCGCGGATCATCTTGTCTCGCTGCCCTTCGTAGTTGCAGTCTTTCGCCTTCGCCTTGAGATCTGTGAGGAACGCATCGAAGGCTTCACCCGGCTCTTGCTTCCTGCATCGCAGTAAGTATCGGGCGTACACTTCGTTTCTTCTGGGCGCGAAGTAGTTGTCGAACTTCTCCTCCACAACGCTGAGCACTTTTCCCGGTTCCGGAACGGTCGCTGTCGGCTCGCCGAAGTCCAACGTGTTGTACACGTCGATGACGCCTGATCCCGCTAGAGTCAGCAGCAGTGCAACCTTTTGCTCGTCTGACTTGTTCTTTTGACCTGTCGCTGTCACGTACAGTTCGAAGCGTTGCTTGAAGGACTTCCAGTTGGCACGAAGGTCTCCGGTGAGGCACATTTTCTCCGGTGGCTCGATCGCCAAGTTGCTCGCCATTGTCTCGGTCGGGCAACGTCGTCACGTCGTCGCGGTCGTTCGCTCGCGGCGCAACTGCGGTCTCACGGAGTTTGTTCGTCGTCAAATGGTTCTGCTTACTTGTTTGCAAGTCCTTCAGCGCTTCTTGCCGCTTCTGACACCATGTTTTGGTGCGTCTTTTGTAGGAGACACACGAGGCTGCAGGCTTACTGAACCGCCATGTTTATTGTCTGAATGATGATGATAGCGCTCCGCAACCTAAGTCAAAACGAAACTATAACATATCGTAACAGTGGTAGCACCGTTTTTTAGGGCAACAGAGGCGCTCATATATGCCCTCGGAAAGTGGGTGGGACAAGAAGGGGAAGGGCCCCCAGCACGGAAGTGCTGTAACAGGTGGTCGAGCAGGTGGTGAGAGACCGCAACAACAGGTACCCTCACCAAGGGAGCGGACGCGGGTGGTAAAGGGGGTGAGGTGAGGCGGACGGGACCAGCGGTCAACAAACGACGCGAAGGAGGACAGAAATGAAGCCCCGCGGAATAGGAGACGACGAAGGAGAGCGAAAAAAGGAATAAAGCTAGCCTTTCTGAACATACAGGGTGGTCGGGTTCAGCGCAAGTGGGTGGAGATATTCCTGACAATGGCAGATGAAGAAATAGAGCTGTACGGTATAGCGGAGACCCACCTTCGAGAAGCGGAATTGCCACCGGACACAGTACACTCAAGGTTGTGCCGGGAGGCGTGTAACAAAGAGGCAGGAGAGAGGAGGGAGGAGGCACTGGGTACTCTTTACGTCGAATCAAGGATGGGTCAGGACAAGACCGAGTTTCCGGGAACACCTCTGGATAACGGGGATGCCAGCAGGATGTATGACTGCAGCGGCGGTGGTCTACATGTGGACAGGAAGAACTGCCAAGGAGAGGAATAGGGAGCTATGGGAGTGCCTCCGAGTAGAACATAGGAGCTCACCTCCATGGAGAGTATCATATTCTCCTGATGGGGGACTCTAATGCACGCCTGGACAGCCTGGTTGGGGCCACGGATGCTAACGGCCAGGAGTTACTGAGAAACGGTGGATCAGTTCAATCTGGTCAACAGGAACTTGCAATCGAAGTGCGAGGGATTCACCACGTGGTCGTCCGGGTACCGGAAGTCTTGCATACATTTTGCGGTCATGTCACCTGGTCTGTACGACCGCTTGACCAGGATGGTCATTGATGAAGAGGGGGATCACAGTGCTGGAAGTGACCACAGCAGAATGTTGATCGAATTTGGCGGGAGAATGGAAAACGAGAGGGGAGGCAACGAGTGCAAGGGGTTTCTTACGGAACGAGACATCGCCCAGATTGCGGAACGACTGGAGGTGACGCCGGAGGCAGAGTATGAACGCATAATGGGGCGTGTACGACAGGAGCTGAAGAAGAAAAGGCGCAGGGTGGGCAAACGACTGAAGTACAGCCTGAAACGATGGTGGGACCGGGATGTACGGGTTGCAATCAGCGCCAGAAAGGACGCATGCCGCGAACATCGGACAGCGGTGGGAGCCCGGTGGCCCGAGCAGGCACGGAGGAGCCTAGGGGAATCTACAGAGACAAGAAGGTGGCGGCAAGCCTGAACCAGGATAAGCTTCGCAACGTGGACCCAGGGTTTCTGGAGAATCCGAGAATAAGTGGTCGGGATGCACCCAGAAACTTCTGGAGACACATGCAGAGGTTCTAACAGGCATGCAACGCCCAAACAGCTGCTTGCTTCACCCGGAATTAGAAGTCCTCCTATGAGAGATGGAGGGTCTGCAGTTTGCAGCGACGCAAGTCGCTGCCGCGCTTGGAAGAGAAAAGGCGAGGTGGACGAAGTAGAGGGCGAGCCAGGGATAGTGGAGATCGACCCGCATGAGTGGTTGGGTCCTATCGGCGAGGCGGAGCTACAAGAACATCGTAAGTCGGATCCAGGCAAGCACGGCGACAGGAATAGTTGGGTTTACAGCGTCTCTCTTCAAGAAGCTGGGCCCACGGCAGTGCCTTGCGTCGATGGAGTGCTTCAGTGATATGCTGCAGACTGGAGAGATACCTCAGGAGTGGCGCCACGGTCGAATGACTTTTGTATAAAGGTGCTGGGGAAAGGAGTAGATTATCATCGTTCAGGCCGATCACGGTGGCTCCGGGGCTGCATAGAGTCTTCGCCCAAGTCCTGCAGAGGAGAATACAGGCATGGGCGGAAAGAGGGGATCCTTGGCGAACTGCAAATTAGTTCGCAGAGCACGGCGCCTGGAGGATAACTTGTTTTGTTCTCACGTAGTGCATTGAGATGGCACGCACGAAGGGGCGGAGCTATGGGTAGCCTTCCCTGATGTGGAGAAGGCATACGACTGCATCGAACAGGCCGCATTGCGGCAGTCGCTTACGCAACAAGGGACTTCCCGGGAGTGGTAAATCTCTTGCGAGAACTGTACACGGGTACGAAGATGGTGTTGGAGTGGCAGGGGATGCGGTCACGGGATGGTGCCTATTAGCCCCGAGAAGTTCGCGTGGCGCCCCTTGCGGCTAACCGGGGTGACGTCACGGCGAGGAGAGAATTTTTCCCCGACTCGCCCCGCTCGCCCTGTGGAGCCTGTGACGACGCTAGCTGTCGGCGCGCTTGTTTCTATTTAATTTTTTTTTCGGCGTGTTTTTCGTAGGAAGTGTAAATTTTTATATGCGGCTTTATTGAGGTATGGCCTGTAGCTGCAGGCGAAACTTCAACCAACATTTTAAGCATGGTTGATAGGGCAGGCAACGCATGAATCACAGCTGGTGTATGAAAATAAAGAAATAAGGCCACAATTGCAGGAGCATCACTATAGATTTACATCTCACACAATGAAAGGCTGCTGATGGTCTTAATGAAATGATTGGCAGGTTATGTATACTATTTTTTTGTATCTCTGTTTTTTAAACAAGATCTCCGGAAGCAGAAAAGCTGCATGCTGCTCGAGCAACATGCTAAATACAGTCTGGGCCATGGGGAGAGAATCACAAGTAAGACAGCCCAAGTGCGGGGGCAAAGTAAAAAACAAGGAACATTTGTTATATTCATTGCTCGCATTTGACCTTTGCTGGATTCAAATAGTATTTCAATGGACTACACGGGTGGTATCTGTGGACTTGTTTATATCAACCCTCAAGTAATGTATAACAAACGTAAGCGAAGGTGTCTAGATCGTTATTAGTCCCTTAAGCCCTAAAATTGAGATTTTATTTAAACCGAATTGTCCTGAAGCTAAAATACCAGAAGTTTTTCGCACGCAGACTGTCACCCTTCACAGGTTCCAGATTTCCTGCTACTAGTGCTGCATCTACCACTGGACAGACGTTCAGAATGCTTGCTTTTACTCCTGTTTCCCTCTGTTGTCAGAGAGCCCAGCTGTAGGGAGTTAGGAGGCTGAAGAGCTTTTGAGGACCTGCAGCAGTGTCTCTTTTAATTGGAAATAAATGACAATTCAAACTAAACGGTGTATTTCCCGAATACCCAAGGCTGGAATAAAGAATGTCAGGAAAAAGTATAAAGATTACAAATTACGGTAAGTATTGCTGTGCATATTTTGGGCAGTTCAATAAATATCATACAGGCAACTGGGCGTAATTCGGCCGTTTTTGCTGCTACCATACAAACTAATTTCCAGTAATTATGCATCTTCTAGAAATATGCCTGCATAGGTGTATAAACTATATAATTATTTCACGAAGAAGCTAGATTTATGTAAGACAACCCTGTTCCACGAGCACTTCAAAGGTCATCAGACGCAGGGCCTTTAAAACATCTTCGAACCTGCGCATGCAGAGTCGCAGCGCAGAGTCGGGGTCGCGAGCTAATTTGTCGACCACCCAGAAGGCCCATGATATAAATGCCATTCAAATGCCTTGAAAGCGGGATGTAATATCGTCCTAAATCATGAACATGCAAGGAACAGAATTCCAGCGTCTGAAACACTTGCGGCACCGCTTCACCGACCCCTCGCAAAATTGCCTTCTGTCGTGTGGGGACGGGAAGGTTCATCGGCGGAATCGCCTCCGCCGATAGCTTCTCGGGATTTGTAACCCAATTTTAAATGCAAAGGGACAAGCAGGCTCATAAAATCGTACGGAAGCACGTCTATATCGGCCTAACTCAACGTCTTGTACACCGGTAAACGAGGCCCAGCTCCTCGAAGAGCTTGCGCGCACCACAACGCCAAACCAGGAAACCGGTGCTGGGAAGCGAGCCGATGCGAGATTGCGGAGCGGGAGTCCTCCTTCTGGACGTCACGGAACACCACACCCAATCAGGGCGCGGCGACCGCAGCGGCGCTTGTGCTCGCTCTCGGGGCTAAGGCCGGGGCCTCAGGCAGGGCTGTCCGCTTGTCCCCGCTGCTCTTCATACTTTTCCCTAGGTGGAAATGGAGGCCGGCTTGGAGGGATGTGGGCCTGGTTTTGATGTGTCATTCATGCTAGACGGACGGAAGGTGTCCCAGACGCTCCCAGGTCTGCTTTACGCAGATGATATTGCGCTGACGGCGGGCTCGAGGCCCGGTCTGCAGGAGCTTCTGGATACGTGTACGCGGCATGGGCACTGGCTCGGATACGGTTCAGCACCCAGAAATGTGCTTTGTTACGTTGGGGGAGTCCGGGAGGACGGACGGAGAGTGAGCCGGTAACCTTGCAAGGGAAGAGCATTCCGTTCGTGTCCGCATACCGCTACCTGGGGGTCAAGCTGTCGACGGGTCCAGACTATTTGGCGGAATATGAGCAGGGGATGCGAGAGAAGGCGCTACGAGGGCAACGCGTCCTCAAGGCTAAGGCTCTATGGTTATTTAATAGATTGGAGGTGGTACGTGACCTATGGAAGGCAGTGACGGTGCTGAGACATGACATTCGCTTAACGCGGTGCTGTGTCCATCAGCCGCCACGCGGGAGTACTTGGAGAGGAGGCAGCGCGAAGTGGGAAGGCTGGCCCTCGGCGCTCATGGGACGACACCAAAGGGGCAGTGCATGCGACGTCGGGTGGCCCTCGTTCGAGGCCCGTGAGGCGGTGGCGAAGCTCAGTTTGGAAGTGCGCGCCCGGGGCCTCGGACAGGAGCGGTGGGTACATCAGATGCAGAGGTGCCTACTCTACACCGGGGCGGCAACCCGATGGACGAGGAAAGTCCGTGTGCTGTCGAACAAGTATGGGGTGCCGCTGCCGTTGATCAACAGGCAGGAAGATACAAGCATAGGATTGAAGGAGCTGCGTGAGCAGGTCAGAGCTGTGGAGACCCGGAGGTGGGAAAGAAGGGCAGCTGACAAGCCGGCACTCCAGACCTACATCAGCCACAAGAAGGAGATCTGCAAGGAGCAGTTCTTCGATAACACACTGGGGAGCAGCCTGCTCTTCGAGGCTCGCTCCGGAACGTTGCCGCACGAAGCGATGGCAGGTGAAATGTGGGAGAGTTGAGGCGAGCATGATGTGCGCCATCTGTGGGAAAAGGAGGAGACTATGGAACACCTGGTGCTGAGGGCAGGATACTACGGCCGCTCCAACCAAGTGAAGTGACGCTGGAACAGGCTCTCGGTTTCGTTGGCCAACCGCAAGAGGGAGACATGGAAGCCAGTGATACAGTGGGCGCGGCTAGTGCCGCAGCAGGGGAACGGTGCGAACGTGATCGAGACAACAAAGCGGCGACTGGAGAATTGAGAAGGAAATCCTGCGGGGGAGCGGGAGTTTCTCATTCCTAAGGACAATATATGGCTAGGACACATACGGAGATAATCCGTACCGTAGTTTCCGACCGTTAAGAAGGAATAGCCAACATATCCAGATCGAGATCCGCAAGATGGTAAGTGTTGTTACTCTGAAGCCTTATTTAGTTTGCGACAAGACCTCTCACGTTTGTGGCCGCGCGTGTTGCCAGGAACGAACGGTGAGGTCGGCCAGAGACCAGCATCTGTGAGAATCGGCCTTCGCCATCGCCGTGAATGGACGTGGGAACAGGACTGTGTTTCGTTTTCTTTTCTGTGCAGTGTTGACGGTTGCGTCGGCCCCCGTGACGGGGTGAACTCGCGACGCTCGTGCGGGCTGGGGCCGGGGACATTTGAAGGAAAAAGAGAGCAAAGTAAGAAAGAACCCAGCGCGGGTGCCAGCCACCGAGCCGGAGTAAACTTAAGAGCGGTAAAACCAGCGGCCAAAAACGGCACCCCGGTTGCCGCCATGCCTGACCGTTTGCCACATTAGTGATCACGTGACTTCAAGATGGCTGCGCGCATAGGTGCGCCAGATCAGATCGGCCAGATTACGGTAAGCACGGCCGCTTTCCAAAATTTACTTGATCTCACTCTAGGGTAAACGTTCTGTACCTTGGCGTTCGAAAACCTACCCGCGTCCAGCTACTCTATCAGTCTTGTCACGTGACATGACCCACCGGAGTAACTCGGATCCATTCGAGTAAGATTGGAACGCAACCCCAGAGGGCGTCCTGCTTACCGTGATCTGGCCAATCTGATCTGGCCCACCTCCTGGGCGCAGCCATCTTGACGTCACGTGATCACTAATGTGGCAAACAGGCAAGATGGCGGCAACCGAGGGGTGCCATTTCCGCTGCAGGCCTTGGGTTGCGGTTTACCGCTCTAGCAGATACTCAAGCTCGTTGG
>JAZHYW010025982.1:0-18755 GCA_037355805.1 Ixodes ricinus | reverse complement strand
GCTAATTACAAAACTATTAACCTACTTGGCCCCATTGCACATGCCGCTTCGCAGCGTCCAGCCCCTCTGTCCCATACCAAGCCCCGCTGTCCCCCATGTACCTCCGGAAAGAGAGTCCCATACCATTTTGTTAAGCAAAGTTTCGTCGACAACATCCGTTTTGTTCTTTCAGTGGTAATGGTAAAAAAGAATGTCGTAAATATCGCCAAATGCCTCGACAAAACAAAGTGTTCGAGAAAAACAATTAAAAAAGTAAGCCCACACTGTGGATCGAACCCGGGTCCGCTGCATATGAGGCGAGCTACGCTACAATTTCCACTTAGTTACGCTACAACTTCGAAAAACTCGTTTTGACGAATTCGCTTTACACAAGACATTCAGACGGCACTTGAAGGCGTGAGTGGAGTGCCATTGCACGGCACGTGAACGTTCTGCAAGAGTGCCGTCGGACGGTACTCGACACTACATTATATATATACATATTTTTGTAACTACTCAATGCGCGTATTTTCCCCAACCTTCACAATAAACTACAGCCAGAGTGCTAGCAAATAAGTGCGACATATACAGCATTTTGTATAAAAAGTCCGTGCCCTAGTCAAAAAGAACTCTTTATACTCTTCGCAAGCAACATCATCAATACATAGAATCGAACTTGAATTCGAACACCCGCAGTGAAAGCAAACGGGGTGCAAATACGAGCGCTAGCACGTAACGGGTACCTTTAGCAGTCATGGGTTCCGCAAAACACACCACCTAGTTAGGTGGTACCAAGCCGCCACCCGATTTATAGAACTCGTCTTTTCCACCGATCCACGAGATAAAGCTCCCCGATACACTTACCAAGTCCCGTCCCCCCCCCCCCTCCGGCTTCGGTGGGACCTTTGCCTCTGTGTGCGTTCCCGCAATCTGACTGCTCGCTCAGTGACAGGTCGGTTCCGGGACTTCCTTGGGAAAAGCTCGAAGGTCATCCAATGCGCAAAGCACGTGTGCGACAAGGAGCCGCACACGTTCGCCTTCACGCTTCCTGCACACAGACACAAGCGACACGTCACAAACGCTCCGAAAAGAAAGCACTGAAAAAGTAAAACGAATGGGCGAGTACTCACCAAGTAGACTCAAACCCACAGCTGGTTCTATGGGCACGCCAGCACCTGGGACACTTTTCGTTTTCCCAAGAACGTTCTTCGATGTTTTTTCGAAAGCCTAAAGGCCTGAAACCACCCGAGAGTTTGCAGCTTGCTTTGTTTTTGATTACGGTGGCGATGGCGACGCGGCGACGTTCGCTGGTTCGGCTGGTTCCGACGACAGTGGTTACGACAAAACTCATTTGACGCAACGTGAATGTTCCTGTTTTAGTCGACTTACATTAGAACTTTTAAACGTAAAAAATTTGTTTTAACATTTATCTAATTTTTTGTAATAAAGTATGTTTGTTGTGTACTAAACTAAAGCTGAGCTAGCTTCTGTGTACTAAACGAGCTTGATCGTTCGTTGTACTAAACTGAAGCTTGGCCTGGCTCAGCTTCGTTTTATTTTAACATGGCAGCGATAATCGTTCTCCGTGCCGTGCTCGACCTATTTTCTGTGCATTGGTTGTCCTGTTATCCACCTCCTGCGATCCGCATCAGCCGCAAGCATGCTGTCTAAGTATTGTGTGCCCGCCGGAAAGAATATCCAGTCTTCTCAGAAGCAAGGCTGCAACTAGGGCTGCTCGGATCGTGGCTTGGACGTCGTCGGCTCCCACGAACCGCGTCCGCGAGCCTCACGTGGTTTGCTTGGTTCCTTTACGTTTCCGGCGATGAATCCTCCAGCCCTGGCCTCATCATTACAGGACCTAGCTGGTGAAAAACAATCTACGACAGCGCGCCGGTTTTGGAATGCGATTACTACGATCAGTGACTCTGAAAACTTGTCTTCGCCGTGAATGCGTTCTGGTTCTCGCCAACGTTACTAGAACCACTCAGTTGGGAAACTGCCATCGAGACTGCTCTGAAAAAGTTGGCACCGATCCGTCAACGATGAACTGAGCTAATGGCGATCCTCAACGCCGCCATTTCTCCCGCAGCGGCCAGTCCAGGAACTGCACGTGACTTCCATCTTCGTTAGTAATCGGCGCATCTGCTTGGGGCCAGAACAGATACTGTGGAAGGGGCTTCGACGGCATCCGCCCCCGACTCCCAATGGCGGACTGCGCCGCGAATTACGAGTCCGTGGTTAATATGCGCCTAACTCAGGACGCTGCGACCTGAAATCACCGATGAGGCACGGTTGTAGTGAAAGAATCAATATTAACTATACTGCAAAGACTCTTGGCGAACTGAATGATTTTAGAAAACAACACGCGCTCTCCATCTTATACTAAACTCCAATAAAAGCCAATACAACAGAGTTTCTTGGTCCGTTACGTTTTTACGTAAAACACATGCCTTTCTCATAAGCTCATAGGCGACTACAGTTAAAACAGATGATACAGAGTGGCGCTGTAGTCGTATTTAGCATCGGTCTCGGTGGACGTCAGCGGCTCAGGTTTCAACGGTGAGTTTCCCAACTGAGTTTTCTAGTAACGTTGGTTCTCGCAAAAGACTAACTTTCAAATCGCGAATTTTAAGTTGTGCCGTGGCGCAGTGGTAACGTCGTCTGACTTCCACGCCGCGGTCTTGGGTTCGATTCCCGGTGAGCCAAACTTGTTTTTCATTTTCTTTCTTTTTTTTTTTGAATATCTTGTTTTGTCGAGGCATTTGGCGATATTTGCATTTCTTTTTTTAAGATTAGCTCTAAAAAAAAAAACACGCATATTTTCGACGAAACTTTGATTAACTAAATAGTATGGGACTCTCTTTCTGGGGGTTCAGCGAGGCTCGGGTTGCAGGCTGGTTTATGCAAAGCGTTTCTCAGGTTTCAGGTTTGTTTTTCATACTGTAATCATAGTGTTTTTTTTTTCGGTAGGGCTCTTTTTAAAGATCTGTGAATATTACATTTGTTGTACTTTTGTACTGAAGCAAATTAGGAGCAAGCAAATAAAAATATCTACATAAAAGTGCAGCACGCAATAAAAACGTTTGCAATTGTAGTTTCTGTATAAAACAAGTTAAAGGGTATATATGTATATATATATATACATATATAACGGGCATGGTGGCGGGAGGCCGAGGGCGTGGGTATATAACTGGGAAGAAAAAACCTTCGATTAAAACAGCAACAACGGACGATTTATTCTTCGACGTTTCGGCCGGACTCCGGCCGAAACGTCGAAGAATAAATCGTCCGTATGATTCGCGATGTGTTTCTTACCGATTATATATATATATAGATATATATGTATATATATATATATATATATATATATATATATATATATATATATATATATATATATATATATATATATATATATATATATATGGGCGGTTTCATTTGGATTCAGGCAACGAGTGGCCGTCGTATTTTTTAATTCAAATTCAAATTTTTATATTTTGTGGAGCATGCTCCAGGAAGAACAATCATTTTTATTTTAATGTCCTGACATGCTTAGTTTCTGAGGAAACAAAATTTCAAAGAAGCGGGAAAGAACGACGAGGTTTTGACGATTGTCGTGTGTGGCGTTTTTGATTCACTCTCTATCTCAAAGTATTCAAAAGAGAGCGTCTATATTTTTTAGTGTGATATATATAAAAGTAGGTAAAACGACATTATAACTACTTTTTATTATTCGTCGCTCCAAACTTTGTAAAAATCCCCCAACTTGACTCCGCAAACAACTGTGACCTTAATTGCGGATTTTTTTTTTGAGTCGACTATGTTTAGTATTGATTTTAAGATAATACCTCGTGTAGAACCTTTCATCCTTCCAAATTAAAGAAAAGTTTCTGTTTTTATCTTGTACGAGTACTGAGAAATAAATTATGAAACAAAGAAGGTTTTCACTTTTCGTGCGATTGCAGCACATTGTATAAAAAATACATTTTTAATTTTCTTCTTTTTCTCGCGTCGCGTTTTCTTCGCACCCTTCTTTTACCCAGAATACATTCCGTTAGAGGTATTTGCACTGGTTTTGAGTATAAAGCCTTCAAATATGCTAAAAAAGAGCAAGTGCCGATGGAGGGTTTTGCACGATTGTCGTGTGTGGCGTTTTTGAACCACTCTCAAATCTTAAAGTATTCAAAAGACAGTTTCTATATTTTTTATTGTTATATATATATATGCAAGTCGGTAAAACGACATTTCAACAACTATTTATTATTCGTCGACTATGCTAAACATAGTCGACTAAGAAAAAAATCCGCAGTTTAGGTCACAGTTGTTCGCGGAGGCATGTTTGGGGATTTTTACAAAATTTGGATCGTCGAATAATAGATAGTAGTTGAACTGTCGTTTTATGGACTTGCATATATATATTTAAAAAAAATATCTTACCTTCACAGTGTGCAAACTCTTCAAATGGTCATTCAACAGGCGGCGCTGCGAGACGCGAGCCTTCGGCGTTGCTTGAACTCGAAGTGTGGTTCTCAGAATGGGCGCTCATTCTCCGTTTCATACATAGTGTGCAAAGCTGTCAAAGTTACTGAAGTGGTGCACATGAAAATACAGAAACAAAATGCGTTACTCCGTGCGTTTCGTGGACGAGTGGTACAAGGCGCTGCTCTGGCGATACCCACGTCTCGGTGGCCGTGGTTCGAACCTACTAAACGCGCAGCTTTTTTTTTTTTTCTTTTTTAGACATACTTTTTGTGCAAGATTGTGCGCATTGCCGAACTGCATATTTTAATTTCTCTTTTCATTTTGCTTTTTCTGTATAAGTCGCCGAGAGGCCACATTTCTACCATCTGCTCTGGCGCTTTGCGAGAGTAATTTGCCGTCCAGCACAAGTTATATTTTTTCTTTCATGCAGCGTGGAATGAGGAATCGCACTGATAGCAGCCTTGTCACAAAATTTATAATAAGTCGTTAATCGACAATAGTTGTGGCCTGTACAGTTTATTTTGAAATAAGCTGTCAAGGGTAGGAATCTCCCTCTCGGGGTACTTGCGATGCACCTTCAGGCGAATGGCGTTGTGTGTGAATTCGTCATGCTTGACGGTCCCCGTGCTCGAAACTTCTACGTCGCGAGGTCTTTGCTTCGGGGACGCTACCTAGAGTCACTAAATAAGCTACGCTTTCAGAGTACCGCATTCCTTTTCTTTGGCACTTTGCCGACAATACAGTCGCTCTATTCAACAATATTCTGGTTCGCTGCGACATCATTGGACAGCGGCAGTCACGTGAGTCACTATTATCATCCTCGCGTTTTTTCAACGCCACCATCTTGGGTCCAGCGATCCGCTGCCTGCTCCTGTTTTACTGTTTACTGCGTGCGCACGCTGAAGTCCGTCGCTCAGCACGCACTCTTTCCTTCTTATATCAAGATACGAACAACACAACCTTGATTCGCTGCCATAGTTGCGACTATGGCAGCTGGCTGAAGGCGACGGCTACAGCTCGCCTTGGCTCAGCTACAGGCACTCCTCCATCTGCGCGTGGACCCAAGATGGCGGCACCTGACGCGCTTCAGACGCGTAGTTTGGGAGTTTCAGTACTCTGAAAGCGTAGCTTTATTTAGTGACTCTAACGCCACCTTGCCAGATAGACACTGCACCTTGTACTTTGCGACAGTACGGGCGCGCACACCGGTGTCGTTACTGACTGTCTCCAGGACTTCACGACTGACTTCTCCGGGAAACGCGTTCTTGTACTCGTGTACACACTGGCGATCACCTGCTTGCACTTTTTCGAGGTCTTCGCACAACGAATCTTCGGAAATATCCGAGCAGGAGAGGTACTTGAGCTTGCTGCGTAAGACGCCATCTTCTCAAAACCAGTCAGTGCCACACAACCCGAAAACCCGCAGCGGCTGCCGCACGGACGAAAACGAAAACAATTTAAACTTGTTTACATTACCTTTTCTTTTTTATTGAAAAACATTTGTGCTCCGTCGAAATCATAACGCCACTATCAGTTACCAGCTCCGAAGAGGCACATTTTTCGACTTTTTTGTTATTTTTTTGCAGGGGACGCACTATTTTATAAGGCGAACGTAGGCACGGTCGGCGATGCAAACCGGTGCGCTAGCTTTGACTGCGTTGCACGCTATGTATGAAACGGAGTATAGTCCCAAATAAGCTGCTGCACCTTCACTCACTCCCAAGGACGCACCCCACGACAGTGCTAGAAATATGTAAAATGCAGACGCAGGATTCGGTTTAGAATAATACGCACGACGTGAAACTTGTTGGATCTCGTATAAAACGAATTCTCAAAACGAGTACTCGCAGGTGTAGCTATGTGGAAAGATGCTCGCTTCATACGGAGCGAACCCAGGTTCAATGCAAAAAATAAACCTTTTTTTTACAATTTTTATTGAGAAAAACGAATGTCGACGAAACTTTGTGCATACTTTGTGCAAACCGTTTCTTTTCTGTCCAGGTATATTTCCCGGTATAGAGCCGTACTGTTAAACCGTTTTTAGCAAATCCGGTACATTTACTGGTTTATAAAAACCGTTTCTTTTCAGTCCTGGTACATTTCCCGGTATAAACCCGTACTGTTAAACCGTATTTTGCAAACCCGGTACGTATACTGGTTTATGCAAATCGTTCCTTTTCTGTCCTGGTATATTTCCCGATATAGGCCCAGACTGCTAAATCGTGTTCTTTTTAAATACGATACGTTTCCCGGTTTCTGCAAACCGTTTCTTTTTTTCCTGGTATATTTCCCGATATAAACCCAGACTGTTAAACTGTTTTTCTAAAATACGGTAAGTTTCCTGGTATACTCAAATCGTTTTTCAGATTCCCGGTTTGTTTTTCATACTGTAATCATACCGTTTTTTTCGGTAGGGAAGTGTGGTAACCTTCAGTACTGACTCTTTTCTCGCAGGTATGTATCAGGAAGCAGTTTAAAAAAACTTCAGGCAGCGACATAATTGCTGCCTTGGAAAGGCGGTGACTCGGATCACCTGAGCAACTTGGAGCAAGTATCTGAGTGTAATAGAATGGTTATAAATAAACCGTTCAACGAATGATGTGCTCATCCCCAAAAACGTCTTTCTTCCACACGTGTCACGCAGATTTGGGATAATATTATCATTACACTATCCGGGACAGATGAGTCATTCTTTTTATTTCTGAGGGCGCTGGCTGTGTCAGAAATGAATTCATAATTAAAAAGAATGCGTCCAGTCAATGAGACCCTAAGAAACGTCGGGCGTGCAAGTATCTCATTATTGCTCTTCAACCAATGAGATTGCGAGCTTTGACAATGATAACGCAGAAGAACAAATCCTAAGGCAAGAAGCGTGAACATCATAATTCACGCCCAGCTTTTGTTAAGTTGTCGTTAAACAAAATATATGTATGTGTAATATGAACAAATTAAACTTGCGCAGTTGGCCACGCAAATGACAGGTAACGAGGTGGTTAATTTTAGAACAAAAATCAGACGTTTACAAATCTGTGTAATTAGAAATTAGAGTGCGGCTTTTGAGGTGGAGGAGGGAGGGTATGCCCGTCCTTGGCCTTCGTACCCTCTCCTCCAATCTCTCTCCTGTTCTGTCCTCTTCTCTCCTCCTCCACCAATTCAGTTTCCCTGCTAAATTTAGCGGGGAAAATGGCGTCACATGATTTGGTGTCACGTCAGCTATGAACAAATTTAGGTTCTCCGCTAGATTTAGCGGGAAAATCAACGTCACGTTGACCTCAACACCAAATGAATTCCCCGCTCAATTTATTTAGCGGTGACTTTATTTGGTTTTGAGATTACGTCACGTCAATTTCCACGCTAAATCTAGCGGAGAAACTGAGTTTGTCCACTAAATGTAGCGGAGAAGCCGAATTTCCGGCTAAATTTAGCGGGAATTGAATTGATGTTAACGTCACGTGACGTAAATTTTTCCAGCTAAATTTAGCGCCATAATAAATTCTTGTTGAGGTCACTTCACGTCAATTTTCCTGCTAAATCTGGCGGTGAAACTAAATTTCTGCATAGGTGACGTGACACCAAGACATCTAACGCCATTTTACCGCAACAGTTAGCGGGAAGCTGAATTGGTGTTGAGGTCACGTGACGACAATTTTCTTGCCTAATTAAGCGGAGAATTGAATTGCTGTTGAGGTCGCGTGATGTCCAATTTGCCGCTAAATCTAGCAGAGAAGCTGAACTTGTTCATAGTGACGCTCACCAGTGTGTACGTAATTTTCCACGCTAAATTTAGAGGGGAATTGAATTGGTCTTGAAGTCACGTGACGTAAATTCCTCCTGAAAATCTAGCGCGTTTGCTACGGCGCCGTAGCCGAACGCCCGCACCGCGGAACATGAAAGCGGGCACCTAAGAGCAGCGCGCTAAAACTGTGAACTACAAAAGTGTAACGCAAATTACGAGGCAAGTGTATTTTATACGTGAAATGTTCATGAATCATAAACTCACGTCGATCTTCATCAAGATAGTTTACCGCGCACTATGTGTATACCGGAGAGTTGTTTATTTAGTTTAAAGGGGCACTGACATCCCAAAGGTCGTGTTTTCTATTGTCTAAAACGATGCAAGTTGTAGTCATAGACATGCAAAAAAAGTGAAAGCCGTTTACAACTCCCTGTAACGCCGAATTAGAGCGCGGCTCTTGAGGAGGAGGAGGGGAGGGTACGGAGGGGGCCAAGTGACCTCGGGGAAGAGGGAAAGGGTCACATGGCCTCAGGGGGGTCACTTGACGTCACTGATGACGTCATCAATGATCGATGACACTCGACGATGCGGATGCCGATGACGTCATCAGTGACGTCACTGATGACGTCATCAGCATCCGTATCGTCAGTCATCATCATGTGACCTGGGGGACCATGTGACCTGGGTCACGTGACCTCGGGGGGGGGGTGACGTGACGGGCGTCAGTGACCTGGGGGTCACGTGACCTGGGGATCACGTGACCTCGGGGGGGGGTCACTGACCCGGGTGGTTACGCCGACGGTGACGGCGACACCGACGCCGACGCCGCTCAGGCCCGAAACGGGGCGCCTAAGAGCTGCGCCTCTAAAAACGGCATCACGAAAAGCAATTTTTTCCCGCGCGCGCGCGCGCCTTTTTATTTTGGGTGTTCGATTCTCTGCTTCTCGCCTCCTCCGTTTTTTTGATGGGTGACGTCAAAAATCAGGAAATTTAGAAGCTTTGTAGGCGACATTTCATAACGTTTATCAACGGCGATCGTAAAACATGTTTTTAACCAGGGACTCAAACCGTAACCGTAACCGAAACCGAAAACCGCTTAGGAACGAAATTTTTTCAGTAACCGGAACCGGAACGAAACCGTTATTTAAAATTTATAAAAACCGTAACCGTAACCGTAACCGAAAATATTCACCGGTAACCGGTTTTAACCGATATTAACCGAAATATAAAAATATTAGTTTTTCTCAAGGCTAGATGAAGGAGAGATCTTTAAATGCTGTGGCCATTTTACAGAGATACTCTCGGTGAGTGGTGCATCTGGTAATATATTTCCGTTCAATCTAACTTGAGGATTAAGAACACTTAGTTGGACTCAGTGGTCGAACTTATAATATAAAAAGTCTCTGTTTCATAAATCTGCCACACTCCTACATCGCTACATGTATTCACTACGTGTTGCCTTCAGGGTATGAACTAATAAGTTAGAATTCTCCAGATGTCCATCAAACTCAGTTCTATCAAAACCACCGATGTTGCTGACATGCAGTAGCCAGTTTGAATAAACGAGGTAAATTAACCATCATGCAGAGCTGGCGCGAAAAAAAACACCTGGTGTTCATTTAGTCTGAAACGTGTCGCGAGCGACGATATTGAAACAACACAAAGAAAATAAATGTGAGAGGTTCTGACATTGGCGCTTTGAATGATATGATATATATATATATATATATATATATATATAACCGGGAGCGACGGAAGGAACGAGAAAACGTCCGAAGGGTTTCCGAGTTTTTCTTCTCCTGCCGAGACTCTCTTCCGAACCCAGTGGCAGCCACCGGCAGATGCCGCTGCATCTCAGCATGACAAGGGAACAAGTCAAGGAGAAGGATGCCTCGTTGTCGAACGCGCCAACGCACTTGGCCGCCGATGACGGAGCCGCCCTTGTCCAACAGACAGGGGATGCCATTTCTGCCTCCCTTCGCCTCGACCTTGGGAGCTGCCCCGCTTCCATCGTTGATACCAAGGTCGGTCTCGCCCCACATGGCCAGCAGTCTCAACAGTCCCTGTGGCAGAACTCTTGAGCGCGAGCTATTCGAACGTCAGCACGGTGAGCTCAAACATCTACAGACGCGCCAAGAGATCGTTTCCAGCATCGACGGGGCCCTTTCCATGCTTCCGCCGGAGAGCATGGCTTCTACGGGAATAATTTCTAGGAGAGTCACCAACGCGATCCGACTACCTGCACTGGAGCCCCACCGCCCATTCCAGAAGCGAGGGTCTGTCAGGCCTACGACATTCTGCGCGCCCTCGCCCAGAACACCAGAAGTTTGTCCACGAGCGATGTCCACGAGATCCGTCATCTCCACCCGTATCGGTTCTACTGGGATACCATGCTCGCCGAACACCAGTGCCTCATTTTCGATAGAATGGAACTTTTCCACGTCGTCGCCAGAGGGAACTAGAGGACGGCTATAGTATCCCAGACGTACAGGCTGGAGTCCGAGGTTTTCAGAGAGCTCTCCGACCAACTACCCAACCAGCCTCGACGCGGACGCCACACGTCTCGTGGTCCCGCGAATACCAGCTGCCGCCCAGGCACCAAGTTCAAGTCCCCCCCCAACTGTGGAGTCCGGCAGCTACCCTGGGTCTTCGAAACCCACCAGTGCCTGAATCGACGGCACGGTCGTCTGCTCCTGGACGCTTTCCCGGTCGAGGACGTTCTCACCCATGCATTTTGTGAAGCTGGCGTCTCTGCTTTTTCGTGCCCGTGCTTGATGATAGACCGAAGAAAACGACCCATTGGATCCGGACTCGACGGCCACCGCCGCAGAGCGAATCCTGGCGTGGCTCAGCAGGACCGACAGTGTCATCGCGCCCCACGCCGATGACGACTCCTTCGGCACGTACGATGGCGAGGAGGAAAACCACACCAACACAAAGGAACACACTACCAGGGTTGTAAAGTACCTAGGTACAGAGTAACTGGAAATCGGTATCTAGGCACTTTTGTTGTACCTGAGGTACAAAACTAAGTACTTTCATTTCTCAGTATCTGTATCTGTGTCTTAGGTACATTTTTTAGTAACTTGTAACTAAGTGAAGTTACTTTTTACATGTACTTTTTTATTCACTTCATCAAAATAATAGAACCTATAAATCTTGAAGTATTAACACACTACCATGTGCCGTGATAGACGTTGAGTTGGGTACGACCTGGGAGGCACTGATTTGATCGAACGACGTTTTAGCGAACGAAGCCCCGTCCATGATTTTTCATCGAACGATGCTTTAGCGAATGGCGGTGTTCATTTGGGCGAACGGTGGATTAGCGATGCCGTTCAAGCGACACCAATTTATAGAATCGCTTCGGAGCTACGTTTAGGGAAAATAGCGACCTGCTTCCTTCATCTCAAGCGGAAATCGACTTCATTGCGTGTTTGAAGCTCCTCTGACAACTATACAAGAGAAGAGATAACTTGTAAGACTTGCGCAGTTTCTGTTGCCTGCATCTTATCCTGATGGTGGCTCTCTTCTGCCATAAATACAATATAAAATATAATTGAAAATGAATTATAATTACAACCATAAAGAAATGTTACATGCGGATATAATACAGTTTCCACTCAATCAATCGGACTCAAATTTGGCGGTTATCAAAACTGAGAAAGTTCCGAAAGAAAAATAAAAGCTTATTTTTCTTCAAACTAGCGAAAGAATAAAAAACAAAGAGGAAGCTTGAAGCACTTTCACTCGATGTCGCAAAGGTTAGTTGCATATGCTCTTGACTCATGCGTTTCTTCATGCGGCCGACGTATTCTCAGCCCGTCAACGCCACCACCGGCTCATGTGAATACGGTTTCCTTATTTCTCGCATTGACACCAATAAAGCACTTTTATCTAACTCGTTTTTTTGTTTATCCTTTGTATAAAAAGCTGTACTTCCAATATATATTCACGAATTCGGGGAAAATAAAGTATCTTTAAAGTAACCGTACCTATACCTAGGTACTTTTAAAGCAAGCACCTAGGTACGTACTTAGGTACCTTTTCGTATGAGTAATTGTAACTGTACCTTAGGTACATTTTTGAAGCAACTTTTACAACCCTGCACACTACAAACAAGAAAGCGACGTCGAGGGCTCCGATTCAGACCTGGGTGGCACTGCCTACAGGTCGAAAGCGATGGCACCTCCGCCGCCAGTTCTCCACCCGACCCAGTAGGCACCTCGAAGTCGACTAGGCAATGTTTATTGAGGCATAGTTTTCACGGGCCGCCCGACTTCGGCGCACTTTCCGTTTGCTGCATGAAGGCTTCTTGCTTTACGGCCCGCCCACCTCTCCCTGACCAGGTCCCCACAATCGATGCCGCCAGAACCAACATGTTTGCGGCATCATCGAACGCACGTGGTCTGTACTTCGACCCCGTCTTCCTCGTATCCCAAGACAGCCACCGAGTCCCGCTTTGATTTGGACTGCGCCGCACTTACTCCTTACCTCCAGGCACCTCAGTTCCGCCTGACTCCGCTACCCCAGGCCATCAAAGTAAACCTCCTCCCGCCTCAAGCGTATATGGTGAAGCTCGTCATTGCCGAGGTCTTTCACCATATTGCGCTTCATCCCTCCTCCCGTACCCTGACCACATTTAGAGTAGGCCGCCGTTACCGCCGTTACCGCCGTTTTTGCCGTATGACCTTCGTGATACACCCGGCGCCGTTTTACAGGCAGCTCTTGGCAACAACCATTGCCAGGGAAATGCACGCGCGTGGACTCTGGGCTTGGTCTCACATAGACAACTTTTTGTGCGCCCGTCCCGACCCAGACAGGTTGGCGTCTACGGTGCGGCTCCTCGTGGAGGACTTGCTGCGGTCGGGATTTCGCTTAAACCTAAGCGACACGAGCAGAGCGCACGCGACGCATGGGTTTTCTTGGGTTCAGGCTCGACACAGCCGACGACACCATTTCGCACACGCCAGAACGGTTCTGAGCCATTCCTCCCGTCCTCCGCTCGCTGGAGGCGCTCTGGGGGCGGCGGGCTACTTGGCATTTTACTTTTCTCTCGGTAACTCTGGGCTTTTTCTTCTTCGTCCCTCGTTTGACAAAGTTTCAGACCAAATTTTAGATGCGGAGCATCTCTTGCTCGGGGCTATGTCCCGCGGCGTCGTAGTCCGCACTCGCACTACGCACGCGCAGCTCTCCTCCTTTCCTCTCTCCAACAGCTGCGCGTTACTCTCTCCGCTCTCTCTCTTTCTTCCAGCTGCGTGCACTGCGCGTGCGTTTGCTTGTACTCACACCGCGCGCGCACGCGCAACTCTCCTCCTCTAGTCTCATCTCCTTCAAGTGTGAAAAAAATAAACGGCGTGCGGCGAGCGTTCCAAGTTTCTCTGCCGCGAGCCGCGACGAAGAGCTCGCGTACGCTGGGGCAGTCGGTGGCGCCATCTCTCGACGTCAGCACGCAACTGACTCTTTCCTCGGAACCAACACGATGCTCCGCATCACCCCATGAGTTCCCCTCGGGAAGATGGTGTAATTTTCTTTCACTCAACTGGCTTCCCTTTCTTCTGCGTGTTTGGCCGACTTTGCCGCACTGCCGACCGCTCCCCTTTTTCCCCACTACCCAACTGCGCATGAGCAGATGCCTCCGGACTCGGTTACGGAGTAGATGTTGGGGACTGTGAGCAGGCAATAATCGCCTCTTGCCTATACTCGTTCGCTTGGTCCGACGTAGCCGATGCTACGAGCGCAGCGTGTGGCCTGACAGTGCTGCATTGCACGGGCGCGTGCTGGCAGGACGCTGAAAGCCGGCTCGCCTGTGCATCGCTCGTGGTAGCGACAAGATAGCCAATATGCCTTCGGGAATGACTCGCCGTGTTGTGGTGCGAGTGCATTGCCTATACTTCGTTTCAGCTTATGCCGTCAGCGGAGGCTAGAAGCGCGAGCTCATAGCGTTGGCAGCTGCTTCTTAAGTCACGAGAGCTTGTGCCGCCGAGATCTGCCCCAGAGCAAGGAGCTCGCGCTTGTGGCCTTTTCTGCGGTACATCATAAGGTGAAACAGAGTATAGAAAGGAGCACTGCTGCACACGAAGAACAGAGCTTTCGCTCTCGCGCTGCGCTGCGGCCATGGACGAGCTGCCTTGGGCTATTCCCTGTGCCATTTTTCTTTCTTTATTTATTTATTAACATTTATTGAAAAGCTCAGGAAACCGTTCGGACGTTTCCTCGATTCGTCCGCCGCCCTCTGCACGAGAAGGAAAAGATGTCTCGCGCTGAGAGCGCGAGGACTCAATGGCCCGCCGGCTTGCCATCGCGTGTCAAGCCCACAACGGCAGGTCGGCGGGGCTCATGACCGACGGTACCCATTTTATTGAGATATCTTTATTAAGAAAAAGAAGAGAAACGGCACTGGCAATAGCCCAAGGCAAAGCTCGTCCATGGCCGCGGTGCAGCGCTAGAGCCAAAGCTGTGTTGTCCGCTTGTAGAAGAGTCCCTTTCTCGCCAATGCACGCGCACCAGAACGCGGCGAGTCCTTCCCAGAGGTATATTAGCCTCGGCAGAGGGGCTATGATTGCCTGCGCATAGCCCCCTATAAGTAATCCAAAACCGACTCCGGAGGCATCTGCCTATGCGCTGTTGGGTAGCGGGGAAGGTGGAGCGGTGGGCAGTGCGGCAAAGTCGACCAAACACGCAGAAGAAAGGGAAGTCAGTTGGGTGAAAGAGGAATTTGGTCTGAAACTGTGTTAAACAGGTGGACAAAGAAGGAAAAACCCAGAGCCATAAAGAGGAATTCAAAATGCCAGGTAGCCCGGGGCCTGTATAATATAATATAATATAATATAATATAATATAATATAATATAATATAATATAATATAATATAATATAGCACACCCGACAGGACATTGGGAGGCCCAGAGTTCAAATCTTGGCTCCGCCATTTATTTTGGCTTTCGGCGGTTTCGTAAAACATTGATTCATTCGATGAAGTACTGTTCATTCATCTGCATATTTTCGAATATATATATATATATATATATATATATATATATATATATATATATATATATATATATATATATATATATATATATATATGTATGGTCGTTCAAGTCACCAGGCTCGATCTAAAATAGACCGTAAAAATTGACGCCTGCACGTAGCCATCGAAAATTTTCGTCAAAGGTGTATTCACAAGTCGTCTTTTCTTGTAAAATTTCAAAGCGTAGTTCTCTTTTAGTAAAAAATAGGGCCATGAAACTTGCCAGGGTATATGGCAAGCGGCGATCCAGACGACCAAGTCCAGTAGCGAGGTGTGCTTGGCGTTCGTATTGATAAATGGCGTCGGGAGCAGCGTCTGAACGTGCAGCCGACCAGCGAACGAAAGCAGACGACACGCAGACGAAATCCGCTGGCAGCAAAAGCGCCACCGTTATGCAGACGCGTTTTTATACTTTAGGTTTTGCTTTTATCTGTTTGCATTTATTTTTCAACCAACAGCTGCATTTCAAGAAGATTATTTTAATTGTAATAAACCATGCGTGGTCGCGAGCCGTCGCGATGCAGGAGCGTAGCACCAGTCTATCGATACGAATGCCAAACAGACCCTGGTACTGGACCCTGTCGTCTGCGTCACTGCCCGCCTTAGACCCGGCAGAGTTTCTTGGACCTTGTTTTTTACAGAAATGAGAGCTACGCTTTGTAATTATTCAAGAAAAAACCGACCTGTGAAATACACCTTTGATGAAAAGTTGAGATTTCGTACGTGCAGGCGTCGATTTTTACGGTCCATTTTAGATCGAGTCTGGTGACTTGAACCACCATATATATATATACATATACATATACAGTATAAATAAGGTACGTCCGCACTTTATTTTCATTTTTTGCGTCCACACGTTTTTTTAGTTTTTCTTATATATAAATGCACCATTTTTCTAGCGTCACAGAATCAGCCAGCGAGAGACGTGCGCTTCGATAACCATAGGCAATTGCATGGAAATAGCAAACATGACGTAGGTGTAACATGGCACAACAACGAAGACTAGGGAAAGGAACGAACAACGCATGACATATTTTTGCAGCTTTCTGTGTTGTTTCTGTGTTGTTTGTTCAGCTCCTTAGTCTTCCTTCTTTTGGGCTATTGCATTTATATTATGTATGACTTTCACCAACTAGCCCAGCTCTCAATTTTATTACTTTATTGCACTTAGCAGTATTTTACTAGAGGATGGCTATAGTTCTGCTCCTTCCGTCAGTGTGGGCGAAGACTCGTCTGCATGTATTAGGTTGAAATAAACTATAGCGACGAGAAGGTGCGAATGGCTCTTCCAGAACTCAGTGGGAACTTTCTTAGGGTTATCTACAAATGCTGCCCAACAACAAAGTAGGAATATTTTTTTTCAATTTTTTTATATAGAATGCGATGATCCCCAAGTAGCGGAAGTAACACGTATGCTCGGGTATCAAACTATAGAATGTAAGTAGATGTAGTGAACAAGCGTTGGAGCTAGAAACGTGTGCAACTTTTGACCAATTAGAAGTATTAAGACGTTTCTAAGCTCCTTGAATTTCACGTTGTTGGATATGTGGGACTTCTTTAAACCGTTTATTATAAAACGGCTGTCTAGCATTCCAATTAAACACATTATTGGAAAAACCGAAATAAACCGGTTTTTAGAAACGTGTAACCGGTAACCGAAACCGTAAAAATTGAAACCGTAAAAAACCGAAACGAAACCGTTATCAACAGGAAGCGGTAACCGTAACCGTAACCGAAACCTTTATTTTTCGGTTTGAGTCCCTGTTTTTAGCTCAATTGCGAACGCACTACGGCCCTCTTTTTGAAATACCAAAAATCACAGTTCGGTGTGGTGCCGCTTCCTGGATGTGTATCCTCCTTCAGGAAAAATTGGTGGCGCTCGAGCAGATTGGCGAGTAGGGGAGGAACTAGTTTTCTCCCGCACGGGCTCCCTTCTCCTCGCCTCGGGTCGCTGTGGCAACGGCGCTTTGCTTCATAGCATGGGCGGAGGTCCGAAAAGTCGAGTCGCAGGGGACCGAAAAATGTGACTCACTGCACTGGCGCGGATCGCGCGGGAACTTCAAATTCGGCATTTGGAAATTGTTTTTTTACTTCACAAATACTGAATTTCAAGTTTCGAATTTTGAGGGTAACGTCCCGGCATCGTTTTCAATCGTTTCGTATAATAAAAAAATATGATTTTGATGTGTCAGTGCCCCTTTAAAATATGAGTAATAGATTTGCTATCGAACTTGCCTACAGGAAGCAGCTCCACCCAGTGGCATAAGAAAGGGGGGGGGGGTTCGGGGTCGAAGCCCCCCCCCCCCCCCGAAAATGCCAAGCTCCCCCCCGGTGCCCGTGGGCCCGCTCGCTACACTGCTCACACAGTCGGTCTGACACGGGCACGGAGCAAAAGGGAGCGCGGACTATCTCAACTTATATGCTTTCGGGAAGAATGGTGGTGGGGTAGAAAATGTTTTAATAAATTAACTTGTCAATATCTCTTCATTCATGCTTGTTGATGGGTTATGGAACTTCATTTCCGATATATGAAGAACGGATATTCCAGAAACATTTGTATAGTAAATTATGGCGAATTCAAGGAAAAGTATACCAAGCTATCCTTACTCAAATACATAGTTAAATCAAACTAAAGCGGACACAATAAAACGCACAAATGATGATAATATAAAATTAATTACAAAAACAAATGCACTCTAAGCAACGGGTAGCGCTGTGCTCAGGCACACCCTTGCTTATACTGATCAGTAATACTTGCTTTCGACTGAAAATTACCGCGAATAAAAAAGTAACTCTGACTACTTATTTCAAAAAGAAAATTACAGCCTCCCTCGATTATTTCATTTATGCCAAGCGCCTACATATTAAGATGCAGCCACCTGCGTTCACGGCAAAAAATGTCCAGGATGTCCACCACTTGAGACTTAATGTCGCAATGAACAATCAAAAGCAGTAGACCGAGCAGTTGCTCATTCGAAGTGGACGCTCTCAGGTATGTTTTCAACCTTAGTAGTGAAGAAAACGAGCGTTCAACTTCCGCCGCGTTTAAGCGCAGACTCGCTGGGATATTGAGGAGATGATAAACGTTTGAGAATTCACCTTTTGCAAGATCCGACTTTGACGTACGTCGTCTACACTTCGAGGTGAACCATTTCGTTTCTCGTCGCGCCGTAAGATAGCATACACAGCGCAACGCAAAGGCGAATAGGGCCTGCGGACACAGGGCGACCGCCTGTAGCGCAGACGTGACAGGCGTTTCACGTTTCTCTCTCTTTAAAATCTTTAAATGGACGCCTAAAATTTCCCCATTTTTGGCGATACTTCTAACACTTCGTGATATTTCCCTTCACCTAGAAGAAGTCTCGATGGTCGCTCACGGATCCGATGAAGTCCGTCTTGCTTTCTGTTTTGCATGTCTAGGTGGCATCCGATGCAATTTGTTATTAGATTAATCTTCTCGTTGTACGGAAAAGCAGGAACCTTTGAAGAGCCTTCATATTCTCACTACGCATACACGCAAGGGTAT
>JAZHYW010025981.1:0-17376 GCA_037355805.1 Ixodes ricinus | reverse complement strand
ATCAAGAATGGAGCTAGTGGAACTTTGGTGAAAAGAGAAACTATAAACAATTCAATGATAAGCATCCGATACAAAAACAATAAAGAATCACAAACAAAAAAGTTTCCCGCACATTATAAAGACAAATTAACGCACTTGGAGCACCCCTCCTGGGGTTAGAGTAAGTCTTGCTGTTGAACAAGGTAAAATTTCCAAGAAGCGAAAGTATGCAGGCAGAGCAGGTTAGGAAACATCATAATTAAAACCTCGTATGTTATTTCTCCGTGTCTCAGGGTTAAGTGTGAAAAGATTCTACTCAATATAATTAGTATTCCGTATTTTCTGATAAATCTGAAGAACTCGGAAAAACGCTCGCCATTAAAAGTTTGGTCAACTCGGATTTATCCGATCAACTCTAAATTTCCAACGTCCAAAAAAATAAAAAGAGGAAAACATTATTAAATTTGGTTAGAGTAGACAGGGTAAATGGTCCTGAGAAAGTGCCACCCCGATTTCACTTTCATATTTCCGATCATTGAAAAAGAGGTTCTTGCCGTTTATAGGCTCATTCAGGTATACATGGTTATTGGAGTTTGGGGTCACGACAGAGCTCACTGTTCGGGTTTCCAGATAAACCATACTATTTGTGTTTCTTAGAGAAAGAAGGGGTTGTGTTTTTGTAACAGTAAAAGCTATGAACTATAGAGGGTTTATAGATGGGAGAAAGGAGGGGACAGTTGAATTCCACACCCCCCCCCGCGCAGCCAGAGAGATGGGTGATTGAATATTTGGATGAAAAGCGAGCTTCCCAGCCCCTACCTCCAGGAGTTTAGTGAAATTAAGCTATCGACGTTTGTTGAAGCAACGCTTCTTTGCAAGTTTTGTTGTGAGAATGATTAGTATTGCCAATGGCAAGGGCTCCAACGCCAAATCTAGCTGAAGAATGTACCTTTTTCCAGTAAGCTTCAGCGCATGCGTGCAGCCCCTCTCCTTGACTTGCTTCTCACTGTCGCCATTTTTCCAGGGCGAAATTCCGGTCGACCAACATGTTCAGCGCCGATCTTTGCGCGTCCTTCGTTTTTTTTGTGTTTTTTTCGCCATTCTTGTATGAGTATGCATTTTTGTTGAGTATGGGGCATAAAAGGCAACGATGATCAATACAACGGCACGATGCCAATGTATTCTGACGGGCGGAGGCAAGTTGGGCTGCCCTTCATTTGTAGTTCGAGGACTATATTCCGTAGACGGCGCTCGTTACTAGAAAAAGTTCCATTGTTATTTGTTCAAATTGCACTTTTTTTTTAATTTGGCGCGCGTCTCCATCCAGATATTTATTTTTATAAATAAATACAGCAAACACTGCAAAATTAAACTTTGAATTCGGGTAAATTGAGAATCTAACAAAAATAAACTCCGATAAACTCAAAATCTCAAAACAAAAAAAAAACAAAAATGAACTCCGAAGAACACCTTCCGAATTCGACCCTGAGATGGACTACCAAATTTAGCAAGAAATCTCGTTCACAAATATTACAAAGGTTCCAAATCAATCCCATTTATACACTGAAGGCCTATCAGGTTGTAGGTATACAGTTCAAGGAAGCTTCATTGTAAATAGAACCTTCATAGATCCATGGGCTATATCTCGAAGGGTTTTACCAATTTGTGCTTTTGTTGTATTTATTTTATGAAGTACCAATCGTTTACTGTTCCCGCCACCTGAGGAAAGGTTGGAGAAAGGCGAGTATTACTCAACTAATTCATAATTAAAATAAATCAACACGGAGCGAATACAGCAGTAGAGTCTGCGGGCGAGGAGGTAAGCCTTCGGTGTGTGCGATAGCTCTGTAGAATAAAAACTCACTCGTGGAAAGACCAAGCCTATAATGTAGAGAGCCGAAGAACAATTTTTCTCGAAGTACACATGTGCACTGGTCATTTTGTTATACTTCGATAATAGAGTATTTAAGTGTCCACGTAGGGCAGCCAGTCAACTACACGCATATAGTTCTGAACGGGTACCAGACATTTCGTCGAACGCCGTTTCATTGAACGCCATCTCATCGAATAAGTGGACATTTTGACGCCGTTTCATCAAATTTCGCTTCACCGAATTTAGGAATATTACAGTGCTTTTTAGATGTTTTACTCTCGCTTTTGAGTGGTTCCCACAATGCAGTCGAATCAGCAGAAACAGAAATACTAGCTTGGTTCTTTTTCATCAAAATGTTGAGTTACTGAGACATCGAACATACACAAAACTTGAGAGGGTATTCTACATACTGTTTTCAGGTAAGACAGGTGGCTGTTCTCCACCACCTATTTTGTTCCCTCCTCGTAGACCTATTAGTTTACGCATAAAACGGTACTTCCTGAAAAGAGATTATATTTTCGCTCCGCCTTTTTTATTTTGTATTTATCTGTTCACTTGTGCTTTTCATTCTATCCTAGGAAAAATAGCTGCCTTTCTGAGAACATAGGTTGAAAAGCCGAGAGGTCAACGGTTTAGTCGATTACGAACAATGCTCGAGAAAAAAGATATACATACTTACTTTTTTTTTTCACGCGACGTAAAGGCGGGTAATTGTTTCAAGGACGGATTTGTGCTTAAAGCAGAATATATATATATATATACATATCTTCAAGGAAGAGGATGCACTCTTGAAGGGATGTACCCTCGTCACTGCACGCGATATTCACAGGTTTAAAAAAAATAACATCAAGCCGGTGTTCCCGTTATTTATTGACCACATTACAGCGCAAATTGTCGGTTACTATAAATAAAAATAGAAATGGAAGAAATATAGGAGAAAATAAAGTTTCTTACTATGAGTCCCACACCTCGTGGATAAAAAAAATGTTTATAAATCATAATGATGATTATAACGCTGCTATCCTTCCGGTGTTAAAATAAAACTATTTCCTAGAGTAAAATTATTCTACCGCTCAACGCTCGATGAAACGGCATTCGATGATACGGCTTCGATGATACGGTATTTGATGAAACGGCGTTCGATGATATGTCCGGACCCAGTTCTGAACCTAGTGCGTTTCGCTCTTTCTAATTACATTGTGTTGCTTTTTGAGTTCATAAAATTAATCTCGGACAAACTGCTTTATACATCCCCGGTAGATAAACGACTGGAGCTTTCCGTCAATAAACGTAACCCGAAGGCATAAATTGAGCATTAGCACCTAACCTCTTGTCTACACTCTAGACGCTATTCCGGTTCTATTTGGTTGACTCGTGCTTAGGCTGCGAATAAATGGAGTCTTAAGGCAACCACAGGTAACAAATACGGAAGTAATTTTTTATGGACGATGTTTAAAATGTTGTGGGATGTACTGAGTGCGCATAAGGTGAAAACAGATACGTTACCAAGGGTAGGTATGGTTGCTAAAATAAGCTGGATACGCCGGCGTGAGGATACAGCTCAATAAAAATTAAAATACTCGGCGCGCCTGCATAAACACGTTAGTCATCAAGCGCTGTTCAGAGTAGTAGTCAATACATTACACCCTGGAAAACAGAATGATGCATCCAGTGGCTTAAAGTCTCCCGTAAGTTGCTGGAGGGTAGTGTAGAAAAGAAAGGGGGGGGGGGGTGCTCATATTAAATGTACACAAAACCAACTTGATTAAAACGTATGCGTAACCCGGCACGTTTCTTAGGATACAAAAGCGACCAACGACATGAATTCCGATTATTTTTCTCGTCAAGAATTAATAGTGTCCCTGAAACATCCGCCATTTTGTTCCACACGAAATTGACATGGCTACTCACAACATAGTTTTCTCTCTCTGGAAATGCTGCTCAACAAAACTTGAATTGGGAAAATCCTAACATTTTTATGACAAGATGAAGTACTTATGATTGTGCTTTCACCAACGCCAGAGCTGTGGCGTGGGGTCTCAGACCACCCTTCGAAATCAGCGGGGTCCGAGACTGCCCGAGACCCTTGACTTTAAGCACTGGATGCATCAGTACGCTGAATGCGTTATGGTTTCCAGCTGGAAATTCAATGCGTTATTTGTCTCAATAATTTCGACTTTGTGTTGGGAAGAGAGTGTCGTTCCGCTATTTCTGGCTCGATATACCCTGCCCACTGATGCCCTACTTGGTCAACAAGACTTCGAGCGTAGTTTAGCTCTTTCTTTCGACTAAAAGTCCGTGTACCGGTAACACAGTATACGCAACGCTAGCATTTGTTAGACTCGACCGATTGCGTCAGGGGCTGCAGAGTATAAAAGGCAAGCCGGCTGGCACCACTCGATCACTTGACCCCAGATGTAAACGCTCCCATCGCGTATCCGCATCACAGCGCGAATACACCTCGCCCCACTACCACACGCCCGCAGGCGCACACACACAGAAACACACACACACAAAACATCGCGGAGCCAATATTTTACTTCGCTTCCTCGTCCATCTCGACTCGTCCATCCCGCGTTTCCCTCGTCTAAAAATAATCGCGTGTACTCTTCTCCTCGACCCGCGCAGCACACTCCTGCCAAACCCCGATCGCAAACCCGGCTCCTTTTTTTCTTATTTGTTTTGGCATTTATCCCGGCCGAGGGCACCGCCACGAGTCCGGCGTATGGCATTAGCAGATTCAGCCACGCGCAAAAACCAGCGTCTCCGGAGGGCCATAAAGGCTTGAAAACGGCTGGGCAACTCCGTGCAGCACTCTCCATTCGCTGTGCTTGTATAGTGTTCTTTTTTTCTTCTCCGTTTTACCTAGTGATGAACCGCAACGGACGCTACAAGCTACCAGAGCCAAATCACCGCCGCGTATGTGCTCATGTTACCCTGTCACAGCGACGCGCGGGGCCGCCTATAGTCACGTGATATACGTTCACAGCTCTGGATTGGCTGGATATGGCCCTAGTAGCGTTCGCTGCGGTCCATCGTAAAGTGAAACGGAGTATAGACGCTTCTTCTCGGTCACGGGCCCTGCGTGCCTTCTCATAAAAGAAAGGCCCCGGGCCTTCAGAAATAGCGCGTGTCTCGGGTGGAGCGTCGGAGAGCCGGCTGGCTACAGTCCGTTCCACTTTACCATGGACCGCTGGCGACGCTACGAGAGCCATCCTAGCCAATACAGCGCTGCGAATTCGTATACCCCGTGACTATACACCCCAAAAAAGGGGGGGGAATCTGTAAGTTCACTTTTCTGCAGAGCATGGACATCACGGCGAGAATTAGGAGGATCCCAGTGAATTGACGACGCTCCTAACACGACAATATATATAAACGTATATTCACCTCAAGAACCTTAGTAAAAAAGAAAAGAAAAGTCCCTCTCCTCGTGGATTGTTACTTATTTCCCCATACCGGCGTCGTTGAATTAAGATGCATTGGGTGCATCTTAGGTTAGCTTTTACGTTATTTCATCCAGACGCACACGTTTCAAAAGCGAAAAATCATCGCTTCTTGCTTCGACTGCCAAATATTGTACGAACTACTTCGCGCAGCGCACGAATTTTTCTTCTTGATGTAGTGAAGAGTTTAGAGCTCCAATGATGCAGATGCATTTCCTCGGGTCCAGTGCATGCCAGGGGAGCAGGGGGTCTCCTGCCGGCGAAAACGCGAGCTGACACGCGAGCGAGTTGGATGAGGACACGAGGCACGTCCAGGTTATACGTTGGTGGTTATAAGTCCGGAGCCGAGAGCGCCGGTCGGGCTTAATGGTCTCTCTCGTACGCAAATGCGGGCGTCCCTTTTGGGAGGACTTCCGAGCTGGAGGCATTCGATGTTGCTTTTTCTAAAGCGCGGCGCTTACCAGTTTGGAAGCGGTGGTGCAGGTGGACTGCACGCTGCTTTGATTTAGAAGTTGCCCTTCGCGGACGTGAGCAGCTGGCTTAAGCTTTTAAGTAAACGTGAAGCCAAAATTATAAGGAACATGGGCAGTGCGGGCGAAATGGTAAATTTATTATACCGTTTGGTTGATTGATTGATTGAAGTTTTATGGCGCGAGAGTAACATCGGTCAAAATGCCAAAATGCGCCAGGTGCATAAACTGTTGGAGGAAAAGTGTTAAGGAGAAGACAAAGCTATAATGGCAGGTGATGTAATTAAAGTACGAACATGGATCGTGTAAACAATATGAACATGAATTTCAGGTAAGAATAAAAGTTATAATCACTAGGCAATTACCTGCAACATATAAAATCATGGTATAAAAGGAGGAGTTATAACAGGTGTATATAGCTAGTTATTTTAAGAAATTTATAACCTTTACTGAAAGGTACAAGAGGTTCATCCCCTAGCAAGAATGCGGGGTGAAATAGAAGATGGGATCCAAAAATACTAGAAAAACATGCTCGTCCTTTTTTTTTCTTCTTTTTGTCTAAGTACCGGCACTAAGTATTTAAGGACCACAGAATATGCAGCACAGTCAAAGTTTTGGCACAATGCTCACAGCGTGGGGTATCGTCATCACAATGCAAATATAGATACGTTAAATGCAATGCAAATATAGATACGTGTCCAATTCGGAAGCGGCACATCAAGACATCTTGGTAACGGTTCCTCTGGTGAGAACTTTCCCATAATCCTAAAAAAGGTTTGATGTTATGTAGTTAATTGTCGATTTCTTGATCCCATTCTAACTGCCAAAGTTCATAAATCGATTTTTATAACAGCTTTAAAGTCTTCACATGGTGGGTCAACAGATGCTTCTAGGTCACTATTAACAGAGGGAGCCAATGTATCTGCTGCTTCATCACCTGGAATATCTACATGGCCTGGCAGCCAGCATAGTTTTATAACAAGGCCAAGTAGAAGAGCGCGATTTATTTGAACACGCGCTTGTTGTACGAGACGGTTTTTTGTAACGGTAATAGAGCATTCAGCAAGTAGAGCACTCTGGGAATCAATAAACAAAAAGCCTTTCTTACACGGTTTTCCAAGATGTGTTCAAGCGCCATGAGCATAACGTAAAGCTCAGCAATGAAAATACTTGCAACACTGTCAATACATCTCGCTCTACTAAAGTGTGCCGAATATACCGTGGAATCCACGAAAAACGAGATTTTGGCCCCATAAGTAAAATATTGTGCATAGTTTTGATATTTTTCTTGTAATTCAAGAAATTCCTTCTGAAGAAGCTGATGGTTAACTGACATTTTATTACATTTTATGAGCGACCAGTCACATAATATCTTACTGCCTTCCAAGGGGTAACAGTCTGAATTTCCTTAATCAAGTTACTTTCAGGGAGAGCCAGGTGCACAGAGGCAGAAATGCTTTGAAGCCGGAAGCTTAATGGCCGTACTATGCTAGGTTTGTTTTCAAGAAGCCGAAAAACATGGAGGTGGGGATAGAATTAAATGAAGGATGTACAGGATCAGATTTAACTTTAGACCAATAACACAAGCTAAGATATTGTCTGCGCTTCTCTTGTGACATTTGGTCTGTATCTGCACACAGGCTCAAAACAAACGATGTCCGAAATGCTCCTGTGGCAAGTCGAAGGCCAAGATGATGGACTGGACCTAGCACTTTAAGACATAGTATTGTCATGCTGCTCCACACAATTGCACCATGGTACAGATGGGAACGGACCAGTGTTGTACATTCGGATTAGGCATCGCCTGTCAGACCCCCAGGATATGTGTGAAAGCACTTTGAGAATATTAGATGACCGAAAGCATTTCTGCTTCTGCTCCTTGACGTGAGCCAGAAAGGTAAGTTTCTTGTCAAAAATAACCCCTAAAAATTTGTGCTCGAGTTTTATAGGTGGTGCAGCGCTATTGAGCTGAAAACAAGGATGAAGCGACAGACCACGACGTAATGAAAACGGCGCACACAGTTTTCAAAAGAAAACTTAAAACCATTTTTATCGGCCCGTTTACTCGTTTTGTTTATCAAGACTTGAAGTTGGCGCTCGCAACTTAAGAGACAGCAGGACGAAAAAAGAAATATGCACATCATCCACATATAATGAATATAAAACGGATGGCGGTATCACTGCAGCAATGCTGTTTATCTTCACCACAAACAAAGTGACGCTCATTACACCTCCTTGAGAGACGCCATTTTCTTGAAAAGAAGGATCCGAAAGTGTGGAGGCAAATCTAACCTGAAACGTTCGGTTAGTCAAGAACTCCCTTATGCAGCGCAACATGCGGCCACGGACACCACATGTGTATAAGTCCTTAAGAATCCCGTACCGCCAAGCTGTATCATAGGCTTCTCTAGGTCAAAAAATACTGAAACACAATGCTGTCGATGAACAGATGCCTCACGTATGAAAGTTTTCAGACGGACAAGATGGTCAAATGTTGTTCGCCCTATTCTAAACCTACACTTATTTGGATCTAAAACTCTCTCAGTCTCTAAAAAGTATATTAATGCTCAATTTATTGATTTTGCATAAGTTTTCCTTAGGCAACTGGTCATTGCAATGGCAGGATAACACGCTGGCAGAGCAGAGTATTTAGCGTGCTTTAGCAGGAGAATTATATTTGCCCGTTTCCAGCACTGAGAAAAGACAGAAGCTTCCCACAGATGATTAAAAATGTTAACAAATGGCCTAGAGATTCATGAGACAAGTGCCGCAGCATTTCATAGTGGATTTTGTCAGGTCAAGGTGCCGACTGCTTTTTTGACCCAAGGGCCACCTCGAGTTCGCAGATTCTGAAAGGCTGGTTGTATACAAGAGCATCTGATTCCGACATAGCAATTGGCAGCTTTTCTGCTACAGCTCTGTACTTTTTAAATGTTGCCGAATAATTAGATGAACCAGAAACTTCACGAAAATGCCCTTCAAGGTTGGCGAAGGCGAGGGTAAAAGAGGCGTCCTAAAAGAAAGGTAGTTGCCCCGAGTTTTCCTCACTCGGTCCCACACCTCCTTTGAAGTCACAAAACTGTTCACCTTGGGAAAATATATCATCTACGAGCTTTGCTTGTTCCCTCGTCCAACGAGCATTTGCTTTACCTTTTTTAAACTCTATCTTGTTCCAGACCGTTTGGTAGCGGCAAAAAGTGCCCCAGGCCCTGCTCTGAGATCTAAGCGTAACAGTAGGCTTGGGTCCATTAAGGCTTGCAGCGCTTGGGAACATTTCCAGGTGTGTGTGGAAAGGAGACAGATGCAGCATTTAAGATACGGTCAGTAACGTGCATGATGGCATTTTCAGGAGTCATAGCTAAAAAGTTCAGTTGTGATAAGCACTGCTTTCAATGCAAAAATAGCCCAGTGAGCTTTGTCCAATTTCCACATGGGGATGCGTGTTGAAAATGAAGGAGTTGCTACAGTGCTTTCTGAAATAACAGGGAAATGTCCGCTCCCAAAAGGAATTTTTAAAACCTTCCCAGAGCAGCGGGAGAGTAAAGGTGGGGGTGAAAGAGACAAATCGATGGATGTAAAAGCATTATGAGGTACGCTAAAAATGCAGGTTCTTCTCCATTTAAAAGACAAAGGATGGATGACAATAAAATCGTTCAATGACACCACCACGGCAGTCTTGGCGAGCACTACCCCACATGAAGTGGTGGGCGTTAAAATCCCCCAAGATCAATAAAGGTTGTGGAAGCTGGGCCACAAGGGCATGCAGATCACGTAAATGCAGCGGAATATTTGATGGTAGGTAAAGTGAAACACGTGTAATAAGGCGATCAAAAAGAATACTAACTTCCACTACTTCTGCTGAGGTTGTGAGAGGAACTGAAGCACAGGCAATACCCCTCTGCACAACCACAGCTAGTCCACCAGGGGAGGTTGCTAGTGGATCCACGGTCCTTTCTTAAACCAGGATACGGCGTGAAACCTTTATTTGTGTGTCCTTGAGATGAGTCTCCTGTAGGCATATGGCGACAGGTCCAAGCTCATCAAGAAAAAATGTATGTCATCAATATTAAAGAAAAGACCACGGCAATTCCTACGCATGATGCTAGAGCTCTTTGCCATTTCGAGGAAAGTAAAGGAGAAGAATGCTATCAAGATCAACTAAAATTGACATTTGTTACGGTTTAAGATCTATCTTACCCGTGGGGTGTCTCTTTTTTAGGGGGATCTTTCTTCCTCCGAGTGGAGTAACTGGCGGCAGAAAGGGAGGACTCCGATCCTGAGAGCAGCGCATCCTCGTCGGATCTGGGCCTATTCTCATATATAGGTTCGTCTGTTGCCGCCAGCAGCTAACTCTTTGAGATCGTCTGCTTGGACTTTGACGGCTCCCCGGGCTTCCCCTGGGGAACAAAGGGGCGGGGGGGGGGGGGGGACCTCGGCAACGAGGAGCCGAAGTCGAAGGTGGAGCAAGGAATGTCATTCCCTGCTGCGGGATGAATGCTGACAGGCAGCACACACCTTGCCGTTTGAATGCGGTGCCACTGGCTCGGAGACGAAGACCGTCCGGAGACGTCTGCGTTCCCAACGATAGGCTGCAGCCGGTCCCCTCCGCACAACCTGGCCATAAGATCCTTTGGAAGCAAACAAAAAGTGCTTCCTTGCGTCATTGTAAGAAATGTTTTCAGAGACTCTCAAAGTAAGAATTTCCTTTTCTTTGTTTCCACAAGGGGCAGGATCGGGTATACGTTAGATGGTGGCCATTACAGTTAGCACACTGGGGCTTATTCTCGCAAACATCAGCGACATGCTACTTACTAGAACATTTGGCGCAAGTGTCACTTCCCCGATAGTTCCGTGACCCATGGCCGAACCGCTGGCACTTAAAGCACCCACTGAGGGTTCGGCACATAGGGGCGGACGCGGCACTGAAGATATCTTGCCTTTACAACTTCAGAAAGGGTGGTTGACTCAAATGTTTGGTCTTGCGTTCAACCCCATCGCGGCGAAGGGTAATACGCCGGGCAGCAATTCCTCCCTGTGTAGAAAGGCCCTCAAATACTTCGGCCTCTGTACTCTCGAGAAATGTCTCGTTTATGTTTGTTTTCTATAAAATATTTCATCAAAATGCTACCCTTTGTCATAAATAGGGTTCGGAGTTTTCGGTTTTTTAATCCGATAAAAACCGATAAAAGTGCGCCGAATCCATTTTCGAAAATTCGGTTTTAACCGAAAAAGGGCAGTTTTTAGGTTCGGTATTTTCGGTTTAAACCTATAAAAACCGATAAATGTACGCCGAATTCATTTTCATAAAATTCTCATTTTTAGCCGAAAACGGTCAGCTTTTTAGGGCCGCGTCGAGATGGGCGGGGGAGGGTGGGGGAGGGGGAAGGGAGAGACGGTGTTGCAAGGTTCGACATTGTGTGACCTCTTCGTGATTGCCCTCTTCCAAGGTTCAACATGCAACAAAAGAGGTCTTGGGTTGTCCTTGCGGGACATCTTTGTCCTTAGATTCGACAAGCGCCAGAAAACAAGGACAACAGAAGGAATAGACGAAACGATGCGCATCGTTTCGTCTATTCCTTCTGTTGTCCTGTTTTCTGGCGCTTTTCGAGTCGAAGATGTACCAACTTGCCCAACTCCAGATTCTTCTACAATCTTTGTCCTCTCTGTGATTAAGCTTAACGTATCAAATTCCTAATCCTAAAAAAAAGAGAAAAAGTTCGGGTGTGGGTTAGTGTAAGGTTTTTCGCTTCATGCAAGATCTGCAGCCAGAGTTTAGTGAGTACACGAAATATAGTTGTGCTTCAAAACGTCGCACCGTGTCTCTTTTGGTAGTCACATTTGGTTGCTTGGCCGATTTTGGCTCAGGCAGCGCTTCATCTCCTCAGTCTGCCAGCGTCCAGTGTTAACGTCGAGAGGACATTCTCGAAGTCCAGGATCAATAACAGGAAAGAAAGAGTGCGGATCAACGAGCAGAACCTGGGGAAAGTGCATGTGTGTTTACTATAACAAGATCGCGTAATCATGATGTACAGAAGGTGAAGTTCCATGTTTTTCGGGCACTGACGTGTTTGCACTTGTGTTTTTTCTTGTTGGTTTCTTTTTTACAGTTGCACACATTTGTCAAATAAAGTGTCTATATTTTTTTCTTTTTTTCCCATGTTATTGTTGTTATTTTTCGGCGATCACAAATATCAGAGCTACAAGCATCATCTAATCCGGTGTCCGGATAGTGTTTCTTTCATATTCACCAAAAAAGAAAACGATAAACTTTTGTGGGCATAAATATACACCGAAAAAAAAAACGAAAATTGAATTTTAAAACTAAACACCGAAAAAAGTGCGCCGAATTTTGAAGTCAATAAAAACCGAAAACACGGAAACCTAGTCGTAAACCAATTTCTCCACCATTCTACACATCTCGCCCGCATCGATCATAGCCATAAGGTTGGTATTCTAAGTTTTTAAAACTTGGCTGTTCCAATATTTTGTTATGCCACAAACGCCTATAGACTGAAACCACCTTCCCGCCCTCGATTCGATTGCTAACATCACTGATACTGTTTTGTTTAAAAACTACCATTACTAATATCGCACACTTGGCGGTTAATATTTACGGCTCTCTCCCTCTTCAATGCACCTACCTTGAGGGTACTTGAAATAAATCAATAAATAAAAATGAATGTTGAAGCTAAGTTAATCAGCGTATTCCAAGGTTATTATTCACACTTTTAATTTATGTGCTGCTAGGTTGGTCTCGGATACTACTTCGTATGGCATACCGTTCCAATCACTAATAACAGCCGGTTATGAGGATAACAATAGTGTGCGTGATTTGGGCGGCTGGACTCTGGAGTTGGTGGTCACTTCTTGGTGATATATAGAGAGGAGTGTCTCTGCAGTACATCCGCTGCAAGAAATGTATGTGCTATCGAAAATCGTTGCGAAGAGCAAACAAAGTCGTGACAGCTGTCCACACGTTTTTCGATAAAATGCAGACCGAGTTTGTTTTTTAGCCACGTGACGCTAGTGAATGGTGGTGAGTAGTCAGGAGGCAATCGATCAGGCGCTGCCTTATTTTGGACGGATTCGAGTTTATCAACAAAGGTGTGCCCGATGAGGGCTCCAGATAGTGCTAGCATATTCTAGTTTTAGGCAATATTGAGCGAGTCTATCAAGCAAGCAATCTGGTCGGACGGAGTTGCGAGAGATAATTTTTTTATCAAGATAGCCGCGAGTTCGGTGAGCACTCGTAACCATGCTATCCGTCTGATGAAGCCAGTTTAACGTTTTGAAAAGTGTACGCCTGGGTACTTGTAGAAAGACACCTATCAATGTTACGTGCTAAAGGGAAATACTAGGTAAACGGTTTACTTGGTGATGCAGAAATGTTCATGTGTTTACTTTTGGAATATTTACATTTCATGGGCAATCATTACAGAACGTTTCAAATCTATCAAGGTCATCTGGCAGTATTAAATGACGGAATCATCGCGAATATCGATCTATATCCCAGCAGGAAATGTCCTTAAAGCCAAGTGTGGATGTTAATGATCCAAACTATATGTTGACATATGACACATAAAGACAAGAGGCCCAAGGCTTAACTGTTGCTGGTACACCAGACGACATTGAAGATTGGTAAGAAAAGAGAAGTGTTTATTTTTGTAGCTGAATTCTGTAAAGAAATGAAAGCGATCCCAGAGTCAAGCATCCATAGCAGGTTTGATACCAAGAGGATGTTGATAGCTTTGGCAAGGCGAGAAAGGTGGACGAATCAAAAGCTTTGGCAAAAATCGATAAGAATGATACCGGTTTGGTGGCTGTCATGAGTGTTGGCATGAAGATCGGTAATGAACTCGAATAGCTGGGCAGCGCACGAGGTGATCTTTCCTAAAGCCATGTTGGTTAGGAAACAGAAGGTTGAATCGATCTAGGTGAGCAAGGAGGTGCGTATATATGACGTGTTCCAAGATTTTACAGGGCACCGCTGGTGAGGGATGTAGAGCTGCTATAGGTTGGAGGGATTTGACGATGGACTCGGTTTAGTATATGGAGTGTCGCTAGAGCATGGCAGCCAATCAACCCGGGACAATGATAGAGTCCGAGACTACTCTGCTGAAAAGGTAGTGAAGGAACAGGAATGTCAAAGTCCCTCGTTAAGGAGTCTTGAAGAAATCTGGTCTTCAACCGGAAGTTAATGACGAAAGTTACCGTTCATTTGGAAATACGTTGAGGTGTAAAAGTTAAAGGAGGCATAGGCCAAATGCTGTCTTAATGTAAAGCAAAAGGAGGCAACGGAAAACATTCATTTAAAAAATATTGAAAAAAATTGAGAGCCCTTCCACCCTGTAGAAGAGGAAGTCCAACGAAGCTGGCGCTCTGGTGGGATTTGCTGTTTTGGGGTTCAGCTATATTGGGGATTTGCCATGTTATGGTATGGCGCCGCGGTGATATGCGTCGTGCTCGTTTGACTTCTCTTGCTCGATCATCGGCGGTGGCATTGGCTCGACGGCTCCCGTTGAATTGACCTATTGCCAGTATTACCCAAGCATCAAGGAGAATGCAGGGATTGGTGTTCCACGCGCCGCACGTGCTGGCCTCAGCAGTAGTAACTTTTCTAAAGCAAATACCTAAAACAAATGACATCTTGCACGCGCGCTCGTCAACGCTTTATTTTGGTTATTTACTTCAAATCTTTTATACGGGGAAGGCGTGCGCGTGTGGCGCAGTAGAACGCCAATCCCTGCATTCTCCTTGATGCTTGGGTAATAGAGCAAATGGTCTATTGACGCCCTGCTCGCGTCGGCGCTCGACGCGGGCGAGTGTTTTCGTCGGGGGGAGCTTGGTCGGCACTTGAAGTTGTTGTCGGGCTGGGAGCATCGGCAACGGCGGTTTCACGTTGGCGGCGTGCCCATTCTCGCTTCTGGGCGCGCCGACGCTCCTCGTACTCCCGCTGCTCCTCTTCGGAACGTACAACACGGGTGCGACCCATGTGAAGTCTGTAGTCAACCTGAAAAGGACAGTGGCGCGATCTCTACATAACAGACAAAGGACACACATGCTTAGTGGGTAGAGACAGAGACGTTTTATTATAGCGCGGCTACGCCAATCACGGCGCAGGCTCTAATGCGCCGCACAGGTGGCCGCCGAAGAGCGCGCGGCATTGCGCAATGTCAGGGGGAGAGCGACGCCACGCGTGGCGAGAAGTACACACGACTCAGGGAAGAGGCGGCGGCGGTGGAGAGGAGTATAAAGTGGGGCACACATCGTTGCGTTTGAAAATTGTTTGTCTACGCTCGGTCTGTCACCGGAGACGATCCGCCAGAACCTAGCCATAAACAGCTTCGCTGTAAAAAAGTTATTGAACGGGTTGGCTGCGTCGCCGTCCGACAGTCGCACGCCATGCATACTCATTAGTTAGGTTTAAGTGGGTATATTTTCCCTTCGAATTAACGACACGCCAAAACTTTTTTTGTGTCGGATCACAAAGTTTTTGGTAGTGTCTGGTCATAAAGTTTCCTCTTGGCATTTTTTTTACTTCATGTTTACACGTATTTGACACAGCGTGGTAATTTGTCCAATGCAGGGATGTATTTTACCGGACGGCGTTCTGAAAGAGCCGTTTTTTTTTTTATTCAGGAGTGTCTTTATAGATCGGGTGAACCATAGAGAGACCGGATTAGCTGCTATTGATAGAGTGGGAAAGTGACTGGACAACACCTCTTGAGGTTTACTTTTGATGAAGGTCCAATTTTCATCGACAGAGCGTGATGCGTGGTTATGTGTGTAGTCTACAAGGAATTGGGTCACAGTCCTGTTTATGTCTTCAGTATTTGCACAAGAATAGTCATAGAGCTTTTTCCTGGTCTTAGCAGAGCGTTCAATAGAAAAGGCTGCATTAACAAAAAATAGTCCTATGGTCCTTAGTCTGATCAATAATACTGACGTCCTGCACATACTAAGGAGGGACGGTTAGAAAGAGGTCTAAGGTATAGCATCATTTCTCGTGGGTTCAGAAACCATCGGGTGACGATCGTTGATACGCAAAGTTTGAAGGAAGGCATTGGTCTGAACTGGGTTCAGACAATAGTCATGAAGGTGTAGACTCTACCAATTAATACCAGGAAAATAAAAAACGCAAGGAAACTTGGTTGATTAGGATTTTTTTAGTTATGGTGCCAACGAAATTACGAACTTCTTCATTGAATTCATCTGTCTGTGAATTGGGAGAGCGATAACAAACAGCAAGGAATAGGATTCGAAAATCAAGTTCTAAACGTACCCACAACATTTCTAAGGGCGAAATGTTTCCCATGCCTGAGCAGGTGATACCCTTTTCTAACCGCGATAAGAGCGTTGCCTCCTATTTGTGTCGTTCTGTCTTTCCTCTTAATATTATAAGTATTAGATAAATTCGGCACCGTTACTATAGGAAATAACCAGGTCTCCGTTTCAAATATGTTATCTGGTTGACAGCTGACTGTGACATTTTCAAATTATACATGCTTCGAAAGGATACTTCGAAATTTAGCTACTAAAGATTATGAACGAGGTGAGTGTGCGGTGTCAGCACTAGGAATTTGAGCAAGTCATTCGTTCGAAGCATTAACTGGGAATCCCCTCCGAGCTGAAAGACAGTTTCGCTGGAATGGGAGTACACATAGGTCTGGTTGTTTACATACAGATTATCAAACTTAATTTTGTACCTGGTTCCTTCGTCTCTGTACACAGAAGTATAGTCCCATAATTTCTGTCGCGCTAGTCTGGCTTTTTCGAAATAATCTTCTGAGACTAGCACTTTCGGTGAAGCGACGTTTTTTTTTTTGTTTGAAAGCGTTACAAAGTATATGTCCTCTTTACTTTTAAAGTTTAAAAGTTTCACAGTTATCGGTCTATGGAAACCGTCTGCGATGCACTCTTTCCACCTTACCCAAGTTCACACCCAAAATTCTTGCTACAAAATCATTGATGATTGTTTATAAGCTTGGTTCCAAGCTCTGGAAACCCCTGGTAAATATGGTTATTCCTTCTTCACCGATTGTTTAGGTGATTGACAATATTTTTGAGAGACTGACTGAATTTGCAAGACAGGAGTGTTTTGTTGAGGCTCACCCAGAGTTGACTTCGCCGTGATCAAGTTCTTGTTTATGTCTTTGATCTCTTCCACTCTAGTTTCCAAATCGCCAACGAGAAACTCCTAGTCCGACGATGCTCCCTTTTGTTTCGTCTAGCTTCTAAAATTCTCAAGTTGGTTTTAGGTAGAGTTAGCAATAAGGGCGTCAACTGATACCCTAAGTTGATCAATCTTTTCCGGAGTTCGCCTGAGAACCGTGGTTTGACTCGACTTCGCCGCTGTCTGACAAGAGCATACGCATGACAGTGGTAACGACAAGTAGCTTCAGACAACCCGTATCAAAGAAACGCTTCATGTACAGGCAACTGAACATCAGCAAGTGTTTACCCTAGATTTCCTCGGGTGAAAAGAACCCACCCGGGCTCTGTAGGTTGCAACATCAACGCCCATCTAAGCATAAAGAAGATTCCAGGCCATATAAAACTAAGCAGGAAATGCCTTGTTTTGGGCTTACCTGTAAATTTGAAGTGATTA
>JAZHYW010025980.1:0-79616 GCA_037355805.1 Ixodes ricinus | reverse complement strand
TAGTTTAGCACCGCTTTCTGGGCAGAAGTATAGAACTTTAAGTATAAAATTTTAAATTAGAGCATTATTTATAAGATCTCTCTCTATAGTCTCCACCCAAGCATGTCATTCGGTATTATGTTACTATTTACACCAGATATGTTCGTGTCAGTGTGCAACCTGTCTCAGACATGTGGCGCAACGTTCTATTTTATGGTTTGACCTTCATCATTATAAGAATATATATCATAACCATAATGCTCACGGTAGTGACCATCAGGGTCATGATAATAGTGCTGGTAAGTAAGAAACAATTATTTTGTTTATTTGCTTACTCGTCCATAATATCCTCAGGTAACCTAAAAAATAACCTGGAATTCGTGTAACACGAGTATTTAATCATACTAAAACAAAACAAATCAAAACTGAAATATTTATTAATTTTTGTTTGCTTCTCGGTACAGGCATTCTACTTAATTTTTAGTTGGAAATCATTCACGGGAAGGTGCCGTACAAAGGGGAACCTGGCCAAATTAACCAGAAGAAAAAAACGGGAAAAAAAAAAGAAAAGAAAACAACCTTTCTTCTGGGTACACCAAAGAAACCGGGATTATCTGAAAGAAAACGCGCACTTGATGAGGTGCTAAAGCGCTGGCGCGTCAAATTAAAATATGATGTTCCGGACTAAGTATATATATATATATATTTGCGCAGCTTCAGAAATACGCGACGGTTAGCAAATAAAGCCTAGGGCAAGAAAAAGGACGATGCCTGAGGCGCTGATAACTTGTTAGAATAACTAGGAAGTATGTAAATATGCGGGAAAATTAGCACGGTTTCCTCTGTTGTTGTATTTTACGAGAACAAACAAAAACGTTGGGCTTTTTTTTTTTTTTGCAAAAGGCGGGCGCACGCGCTTTAGGGTTCCAGAGGAAAACCTAGGAAACCAACATATACTAAACAAAACAACCTCATGCACGCGAATCTGGACGTATTTTGTTTGTATGTTCCTCCTCAACATGTGTAGAGAACGTAATAAAAAAATACGTTGCGAAAAGCATAATATTTAGAGATAAATATTTTTGAGTGCGCCAGGACGGCATATTCGACTTTTGAAGGTTTCTGTTTATGTCATGCCCTGCGACACCTACTAAGCAAAATACGAATAAGAATCTCCCGAAATTAACAGCGCAAGTATGGAATCCACACAAACACACGTCACCACAGGTCACAAAACATTCACACTTAGGGATACATTCACATCAGACAAGACACTCACACAGCGCTGACTCACAACTCAATATATTTTAGCACTTCTTTTTCTTTTACGCCTTTTTGATATGTTCATGACAGTTGGCTTCTTTTCTCTACATCTCATTAAATGACACTCATGTGAGCTAATAAGATAAGCTACTAAGAAAAGTCAATTCTTTTTCTGATAAAGTGAGCGATGGAGTGCTTACACAATTGTCGTTATCCCTGGCCATATTTTCTGCTTCCACTATTTCTCTAGTCAGTTGGCTACGCGCTCTGCCCAGCACTGTGACCTATCTAGATGTGCCGCACATCCGCAATCACGGCAATGTAGGCCTAAATGTCCTGAGTTGGCTCTACTTATGTTGTTGCTGTGTTCCCGGAGTCCTGTGGGAAACGATATATTGGCCAGACTGGGCGATGTCTAAACGATCGACTCGGGAACACAGCAACAACATAAGTAGAGCCAACTTCAGGACATTTAGGACCTGAACATTGCCGTGATTGCGGATGTGCGGCACATCTAGATAGGTGCACAGTGCTGGGCAGAGCGCGTAGCCAACTGACTAGAGAAATAGTGGAAGCAGAAAATATGGCCAGGGATAACGACAATTGTGTAAGCACTCCATCGCTCACTTTATCAGAAAAAGAATTGACTTTTCTTAGTAGCTTATCTTATTAGCTCACATGAGTGTCATTTAATGAGATGTAGAAGAAAAGAAGCCAACTGTCATGAACATATCAAAAGGCGTAAAAGAAAAAGAAGTGCTAAAATATATTGAGTTGTGAGTCAGCGCTGTGTGAGTGTCTTGTCTGATGTGAATCGTATCCCTAAGTGTGAATGTTTTGTGACCTGTGGTGACGTGTGTTTGTGTGGATTCCATACTTGCGCTGTTAATTTCAGACAGTTGGAAAACCTCAACTCGCCCAAGCCACCGCCGTTTTGTACGAATAAGAAAATGTCCAATATTTTCCAATTATAATGCATCATAAGAACTATTGAATGAAATATGTATAGCGTTGTACATGTCATATATTTTGCGTGAAAAAATGCGCAAACATGGCTCCTTTGACGTTTTGCCACTAGATTTCTGAGCCGTCATCCATAAAAATTGAATAGAAGGAACATTAAAATGTATGTCGTATATTGTTATTAAAACTTCAGTTCGAGTGATATATAAATGATTGCTCTGTCTGAAAGATTGACATATTTATGTCCCTCCAAACTTGTTCTAAATTACAATGTTAAGAAATTTACATGGGAAACTTAAAAAAAATCTTCGATTGTTCTGAAATTTATGGTGATAGTTCTCCACCATACGCTTGCGTTAATTTATGAAAAACTTGTTCCCCCCCCCCTTGCCGGAAAATTTTCATCTGAAACATGAATTCCGTGCGCATGCGCGCTGAAGTACGGTTAGTAAATAAACTGAGGAAAAAGCAAATAAAATTTCGAACGAAGCGGACTGAAGTGAAGGCAGTTGAACAGGTGTGGTGACAAGCTAAGTATGTCCATCTCTACTGAATGTAAATGTATGGCCATTTCATGGCTAGTAATCCACTATAGCGTCCGTCGCAATTTAATCAGCCGTATATAGCCTTCGTAAAAAGAAAATGCTGTCACATTACGACATGGTCTGCAGCAAGGCACCGCAAAAATATAGGGGCGTTTTTAATATGACAGTCGAATTAGAGCCTCTGTTTCCAACTTGTAACGGATTATATCGAACGCTGTCATGCCATATAATAATATCTCTCACCTCGTTACATTCCATCCCCGCCGTTGACGTGATTGCCTTTTGGGATCGGCAGACCTGCGTTTCTTTCAGTCAGCTGCACGTCTTTGTAGTCGTTTTTACTTCTAACTGATGGGAGACATGCGGTTTTGGGCCGCCTCATGGTAAAACCGAAACGATGTTATTCCACGGGGCTACCGTAACGTGCTCATATGTTATGTGCATAAGGGCGTGGACTGTGAGATGATGCCGCAACCTCCAAAAACGTTTTTGAGTACGTCTTCCTGCAGAACTCGGGGACATCCAATCACGGTGAAGAATAGAAGGGTCCCAGCGAATGACGAAGCTCAGAACACGATCTGATATGAAAAATGCGATGTGCGCAGAAACAATGAACACAATGTTTCACTTACTCATTGCCTCTGTGCAATCGCATTTTTCGGATCTGATCGCATTCTGAGTTTCCTCATCCATCATTGATCGGATAACCTTCTATTATCTCTAGTGACTGACTTTCTTCATAAATATAGCTAAAATTGAAGCTTGGGCTAGTTGGTGTGACATCTTTAAAAGGTGAAAACAGCGCAAACAACGAGATTCGAGAAGCAAAAGGACACATACACAGCGCTGCGCAGTGTATGTGCCCCTCTGCTTCTTGCCCATCGTAGTTTACGCTGTTTTAACCTTTTAAAGACTTTCTCTATGTTGTGCAAAAAAGTAAACTCGAAGCCTTTTTTGTCTCCTTTAAGTGGTAGCGTTGGGTTCACTAACCTCGGGAAGCACGAAATGTGTAGGTGGGTCAGTCCTTAACCACTAAGCGATCTTGGAAAGACGGCAACCGAAGCAAGGGATTGAACCCCGCGGTCACCGGCGTGGAAGCCGAGCGCGCTGCCGACTGAGCTACGGACCCAGCACGCAGGAACGGGAGGAGCAAAAAAGGTGGTGTGAGAAAGCGCGCCGAGAGGAGAGAAAGGTGGAAAGGGCAGGGAAAAATGGAGCCGAAACACCTGGTGTAGAAGGAGCGCGCGGAACGAGGAGTGGTGGGAAATGCAAGAACGCGCGCTTCTCCTCTATTGGTGACCCAGAAAATTCAGCGCGAAAGGTTTGAATCCGAGCGGCACATACACTGTGCGTGATTGCTTTAGTCGGTGATAGACAAGACACAAAGGCAATGAGTAACTTGACTCTGCACCCTTTGGCGCTGTAAGCTTGATTCAATCCACCGGAACGTCGACTGCTGTCGGGCCTAAAGACTTAGGGATCTGCGTGGCATTAGCACCGAACCCAAAAGTCCGTCTTTACTTTGAATATTGTCCTTATCCGTGATCATTCTTCTTTTTATAATATATATATATATATATATATATATATATATATATATATATATTTATTTATTTATTTATTTCAGTTCCTTATAGAACCGTGATGGGCACTACGTGAGGGAAGAAATGTACATAAAAATTTAAAAAGTTCAACAACTTTAGATGAACACAAAATATGGCATAGTTATACAAATTATTAATTGTAACGCGATTCCTTGCGGAAAACGCGAAAAAGATCTACACCCTGGTATATAAAAAATGAAAATAAGAGCAAAGGTTAAAAAAGTTTCAAGTAATGAAAAAAGCTCAACGAAACTTACAGGGTCAGTGATGGTAACAATAGGTAGTCAGGAAGGCCGTTCCAGTCTGCAATGGCTAAAGGCACAAAAAAAAAGAGCGAAAAAATGAAACTGAAGCACAATTAATAGGGGTAGTCTTACGACAGTTATCGAGACGAGAGGAAGCGTAGTAGGGTGGTGCGAGCAAAGATGAACGTTGTGATGAAGCGTAGTAAATTTTATAAAAAAGACACAATTTAGACACTCTACGTCGGAACTGTAAAAGGTTCAAGGTTGGCACAAAGCTCTAAGTTAGTGACACTCGTGTTACGTGAATATTTCGAAGAAATAAACCGCACGGAACGGTTTTGGAATGCTTCCCGTGACTCTGTATAGGTAGCGCAGGTTGGAGTTCCTGCGGTCTGCGGCCTGCTTAAAGCGCTCAGTCAAGCAATGTGATAAATTTCTCTCGGTTAGATGTGGTTTTTGAGCCATCTACAGATTACGAGCATTAATTCGATTTAAGCTCGAATGGGTCCGGAATATTATTGACGATCAGTAAGCTCGATGGTGCTCTACGCTCTGTTTCATTTTAAGTCTGCCCTCCACCGACGGTACAATCAGTCAGTCCATTCAAGCGCCTCCGAAAGCGAATCTTAACGGCGCTCATTGGCTCCGTGCGTTTGCTATCGTCGACTCAGCCAGTCCCGCGCAGTAAATGCGCCACAATTCTGTGTCCTTCTTGTAGCCGATTCTGCGCGATTCGTCGTCTCCCGTGAGACATAAAGTGAAACGAAGTATACCGCCAGGTTTATTCTAATGTGACCTGGAGCATACTATGTATACCTTTGCTCCAGGTCACGGAGCAGCGAATCTTACGGCTTTATCGCCGTAAACAGCGATACGGCTGTAAGATTCGCCACTGCGCACCTTTCCGAAGCTTTGCCTACCAGCTTAAGCCTTCATTCTCGACCAGTTTTCAGTGGAGCGTGAGCTTTCCAACCCAAACCGGGGCCAATACCAGGCCTGGAACACTCCTGTCTCTCACGATAGCGACCCCCCGCAACGCACCCAGGAAGGTCAAAACCGCTTTCGCCGACACGGTCAGGGCGCACGCGGGCTGCCCTTTGTAACCCGCACGGCTGAACCAAGGCCGCGCAATCCTTTCGGCAGGTCGCAAACAAGTGACTTGCTACAAGGACCTCATGGACTTCACACGCGTGGCCTCAAGTGGGGATGTCGCGGGTCTGTCGAGTTTCGACTGGGTTCGACTTCCTTTCTAACTCGGAGAGCAAAGTTCGACGACAGTTCGACCAAAGTTCGACGACTGCTATGCGCGGTGCGTGGAAATAGAAAACGTGCTGACATCACCCGGCGGAGGAGGGGTGTCACATTTACTGGGTGTGTTGTTTCGCATTGACAAAACTACCTACATCAATAAAAAGTGTACGTGTCTTTTTTTGTATTGCGTGAAGTATAAAGCAGCGTACACGCTAATAAATCTGGAGCGCCTATACTTTCTCACAGAGCACTTAGGACAGCCAGTCGAGGAAATCTACTGACTAAGCTCGGCGAATCATAAGCTTGATAGGTATACGTTTAAACCTAAAAAGGCCGGCTGCGCTGTGTCACTGAACCAGACTTCTGCGGTACTTATTACAAGTAAACAAATTACTTGTAATCGATTACTTTTTAAAATCATTTCGCATTCATTTGAATACATTTTTAGAAAGTAATCGCTAGGGTAATCTTATTAATTGCAACCGTTACAAATTTTTTGTCTCCTTCCTAATGGTACCCTTTGTATGTACAAGTTCTCTACGAAGGAATCATTCGAGCCAAGTCTCCGACTGGAGAATGGTTTACCAAAATTGGTGAACTAAGAAGATAAGTAGTTTATTGTTCGACGATTCTAATCCTATAATGAACGGTACGAAAATTCTGTTTTCAAACATACTGAAAAATTTGTCGTTTTGAAAATCGGAAGTAATCGGGAGATCAACGGTTACTTGTTAAAATAAAGACCAATTACTTTTCTTCTGAAGTAATCAAGTAATTTAATTCAATACTATTTAACTAAGGGTATTTGTTTTTTTAATTGATTACTTTTTTTCGAGTATAACGTGTACAATTAAGGCTGCACAGAACATGGTGAAGCGTCATACTAAATGTCAGAGCGCAAACTGTTCGGCTATTCGCTCTCCAAAGTAATTTGCGCGATAGGAGACGTTCCATATATCTTGAAGTGTACTCTACAAATTAGTTTTTCCCATAATTTTAAATTTTTCGATTGTGGTGGTCAGGCAACTCTGTTCAAAAAAGCGATGGCGCAGGCAAGCTGGTGTAAGTTTATCAACTTCTTTAAACACCCGAGACTGGGTGAAGAACGCGAACAAACCAATGTGGAAAGAGCAAGAGGACGTCAAAAGGCAACGTGTCAGACTTCGAACTTCCTGGAACTTAGCCAAAAGCTCGCAGGTCCTGCGTACCAGTCGAACTTGAAATTCGACAAGGGTCCGCGTTCATCCCTAGTCACAAGTAATATTTCGCACCGCGGAGCAGGAAAGGTGCGCTGCGGTTCGCGGAGCGTGTAACGGACCCTTTCAAACCGCAACCAGTGAACCATTCAGCCGTAAAACGTGGAGACGCACCACCGACGCGGGCTGGGTCAATACGTCCGTGACGCCCTCTCTGGGCGCCTTTGAGAACACTTGATCCGAAGAAGCCACGAGGCATCACAGAGGGACCTCTTTGAAATTTCCTCGCCCCATGCCGCTGCTTCGGCACGGAGGCGGAGTCTTTCACGGCGTAAAATGTGTCACGAGGTCATTTAATGCTCTCTTAATTCGACCATCCACCATGCGGGGCAGTACAAACAGGGCCGGTAGCCGTGCGGTGAATGCGGCTTTGTAAAGCCGGCTTGAATGAGATGACGATGGTGATGCGGCGATGCGGCGATGCGGAGGCCAACGCCTGCTCCCGCACGTGCGGCCCGCTATCTCGGTCAGAGCCCGGTTTTGAGGAGTCGTCTGTGGGGAACAATGGGCGCATGCTGTGGGCGAAGGGTTTGGTTGGTGGGTGAAGATTTTAGTCGAAAGAGTTGAAAGAAGGAGTGTTCTTGGATTTATTTTTTTGGTTTGTGGAAAGTGGACGCGGAGTCTACGTCGGTCTTCAAATGTCACCGTATTCACTGTCCACTACTATCTAAGCTCTTTGAAATTGTCGTGGACAGATTTCAGTGCGTTGCTTGGAAGGTCTTGAAGGATACAAATTTATTTCGAAATCTTGACAACCCGAGACCTAAACACAAAACACTGGACCACACACACAGACCTGTGTGTGTGTTGTCGACACTTTCTTGCTCCCAAATCTCGGATTATCAGGACGTTGGAAGTTCACCATCTCGCCTGCATGTTCACTGTTATTTCTACAGATATATTGTTTGATTACAAAATATGTGCCAATAGGAGGTGGTAAGCAAAGAAAGAAATAATACAGTCATTTAAGGGGGACGACCCTGCAGACATTCGCCATTCCTTCAAAGAGCAACGACATTTACTCAACTGTCTTTGTTATTTGAAAGAATGGTGTATGTCTGTGTTCGTACCCCTAAATGTTTTACTCTTTCTTTCCTTGCATATTGCCTACAACGCGCCCGCCGTATCTACCTTAGAAGGTAGTAAGAGAGTTACGCAGTCGAACATTACTTGAAAGACCGCCGAGGCCTGGAGTGCTATTGCGCAAAGGTTGAAGGTTACGCGCTTAAAACACGAACTGCTGCGTTTCAGCACTCAAAAATAACTTGAGCGTCAACTTTCTTTTTTTAATTATTTGTTTGACAATACTGCTAGCCCTGTTAGGGCCAAGACAAGAGTAGAAAATATAGGCGAAACAACTTACACGAAACATTTTATACTCTGATAAACATGTTATAAAAAAAAACTCATACTCTGCAACAGGAGCGTACAAAGAAAACACGTTGTGACAATCTCACCTCCAAACAAAGTACATCAAACATTCTCAGATTCATAAATTGAGTGCAGAGCAGCAACGCGACCTGGAAGTTTGTGCCACAGAATGCAGTGATTGGGTCTCTCTCAAAACACTTGATGACGTCACGTTCAGTGCAACAACGCAGATCGTCTTTTTATGTCTCAACTTGTTATCAGCTTCATCACTCGCCAAACTCCCTCCGTTTAGTGCATCGATTTTGTTTTCCGAATTTGTTGCGGAAAAGTAGATGCTTTCGATTTCCTACAGTAAATCATGTGGAATTAAGTAATTAACAGATGTGGGAACGTTACTATCTGCACGGTTGTGTGTGAGGATCTATACTCAGGTTAATGAAGTGAACTCGTGGCAAAAGCGAGACGTGATATTATGTGGACGAGGTGAATTCTACGTTGAGTTCGACAGAAGGGCATGATGTATAATAGGCTCGAGTTCAGAGTATGGCGTAGAAAGTATAGTAGAAAATGCTGTATCATCAAAATCGCACTTGACTGGAGCACGGGAGTAAATTTGGCATTCATTCAACAAATAAAGCAAATAACACTCTGAATATTTACGTCGCCTGAAGATTAATCGTAGATATAATAGGACATGAAGGCAAGTAAAAGCTTGGGTGTAGACCAAACACTCGGATGAGAACATGGGGGAAAAAATCAGAATTTGACAAGCCTTGTATTTTCTCTAGTTAAGTGTAATTTTAACTTAAGACATGTCATGGCGCGCAAAAGTAAGTCTAGGCGTAGCCTTGTGCTTTATTTTTTACTTATTAGCATATCACTGTTTGCCGGTGTATCCTCTGAGAAGATAAACATATATTCACGAGGGGAATAGACCTCATAAATTATGGTGATACTTTTACTAATGGTCCTGAGGTGACTGAGCATCAGTGAAACGGGATTATTAGCTGTCTCCAGGAAACGTCATTTCTCTGAGTTCCCGCAGAAATGTATCACGTCACGTATAGTTGATAAGTTGTTGATCATTCCTAGTCCAACTTTAACTGGGTGCTTGCAATAACCGCGAGACTCCGCAAATGATATAACTCTCCAGATGAAACCTCGTATATACGCTCATAAAAGATCCGTGTTGCCCGTTATGATCTCAATAAAAACAGATTGGGGATCGGAGTACATAAGCAGAACATCCTAGGAAGATTACAGTCTCCACGGTCCGTGAGCCAGTGCTTTTTGTTTCTTTTTTACATTATTTATTTTTAAAAGCTGCCTTAAACAATATTTTGTTTGTTTGTTTATGTTTTGTATAGCGAAAACAGGACAACGAAGCTTTATGACCGACCTAACCAATGTGAAAAGTGAACCTCAGTAAGAAATATAACTACCCCGCCTTTATGTATGCTCGTATCTCTTGGCAGATTAAATTCTTAGGTCATAAAAAAGAAAAAAATCGTCAATAGAAACTCTTGTTTGAGAACTACAACCACAAATCTCCGAGATATTTGAGTCAACTAGATTCATTCAAACGTATAATGAAAGTTTGCAGATTGCGACACGATTTTTTTCTTTTTTTGTGTGTGTCATGTTTAGGGTCCCATGAATATATGGATGCGTATCAAACATGCACACAGACTAGTCAAATTTAAAACAGTATTTTGTAGCGTGAGCTACACTGGCCGAGGTTGAGCAGTTTCGCGTGACTCGCATAATGAGCCGTGCTCCGTGCTGCGCAAGCGCGAGGAGCAGTGACGTCACACGGCGCACAGCTGGCGCTCCGGAGCCGCCGCCACCGCGCCGCCTCGCCGGTCTTCGCATTCCAGAGGAGTGACGTCACAGCCGCGACAGACGCGAGCAGACGCCGAGGGAAGCTATACAGACGCTAGTTTACGCCCGTGGAGTGTACATGATGGAACGCTAGGACGCCGCTTCACGTCACCATTAAATGGTCGCGTCTCGCAGACGCTATCGGAAGCGCTTCCTTTGTGGTCGCGTCTCGTAAACGCTACAGCTCCCCTGGCCGAGAGAAACGAGGCTTATAGGCATGGAGAAGGAGAGCGAAATTGCTCCTCAGCGGCGTAGAAGAGCGGCGAAGTTTAACTCGGATCCCGAAGTAGATGCCCGGCAACTACCGGTTGAGAGGAGGAAGACCGAACAGAAGAAGGCTAAATGTGCTGCGGAGACATCAGAGCAAAGGGAGGAACGGTAGCGGTGCCCAAGGGTGAAGCCTGTGCCGTTCAGCTTGACGAAAGTGGTGTGGTCATCGAAGCCGTGTACGTGTCGCCGAACAATTCAGTTAAAGACACTATAGACGTAGTGGCTACGTCTATACCTAGTCGTGCGGCAAGTGAACTGCGTGTGGTGGCTGGTGACTTCAATCGTGCTCCAGACTCTCTTGGGGTTCCTTTGAAGGACACGTTTAAGGTGGACTTAGCCAGTGTTTCAACTGTACAGACGACCCAATGGGAAACCACCATTGATCTTGTGTATCAGAGACAGACAATCAATTCCAAATACTGCGTTGGGGCCATAGAGACGGCAGCGTGTTACTACACTGACCACCGAGCCGTCTTTGTGGCAATAGAGAAACAACCAGACGTTGAGCAAAAAAAAATAAATATACATGTGTCACATAATGCGTATACCGTGTGTGTGTCATTGAAGCAGCAGTAAGCATGATAATCAAGCTAATCCTAGACAACCAGGAAAGCTAAGAATAACCAGCTGAACCTTAGCTCACGCTATGTATATCCTGGCATAGCCGAGCTAAGCCACTGCAAATTTTTTTTATTTATATATTTATTTATTTAAACATCCTAAAGATCCCCTTGGAGGTATTTCCTAAGGGGTGGGTAGAAAACACAAATACGGATGGCAAGAACTCACCGAGAAATAGCGCGTAAAAACAATTCAAAGACAAAGCATCAATATAGTTGGAAAATGTACACACAAAATAGTTTCGCACAAACCTAGTACACGATACCTAATGCAAGTTCCTTAAATTATGTTGCGCCAGGAGTTGCGACGACGTTTGAGCGAAGACCGTTCCAATCTATGGCAGTGCGTAACAAGAAGGAATTTTGAGACGTGACCGTTCTTGCTTTTGGGCTTGCTACGTCGAGGGTACGGCCCATACGACAATGAAAGGCTACTGAAGTTGAAATGTATGATCACCAGAGGCACGGGCCGTTATAAAAGTTGCGAAAAAAGATAGCCTAGAACGTTTGCGACGCTCAGAAGGGAGAGGTAAGACTGGCACCGATTCTAGAGACGCTCGTGAAAGAATAATAATCTGAGTAAACGAAACGTTCAATGCACGGTTCTGAACTGGTTCAATGCTATTGATGAGATCAGCCTGATGTGGATCCCAAGTACCATGATGCGAACTCGGGTTGAAGATGGACGAGGGATGAGTACGGGAGCGGCTTTAGATGAGGAGGGGCCAGTCTAAGGTTACCGGGTTAAACAAACCTAGACATCGATAAGCATAGGAGTTTGTTATTCCGACATGTATAGGAGCTGCCTGTCCATACGGTTGTACGAACGAAGGTCATGTTTGGTTAGGTTTAGGTTAGGTTTAGGTCCTACCAATATCAACGCTACGCCTTTATGGAGCCACTTGAGCAGCGGCAAAAGTGTATTGTCATGGCGCCCACTGTCTTTTGGGCGCTTCCTGTCACAAACCAAACCAATCATGCACAGTGGATGCGACGTCCTTATCCTTCAAGGCGGAGGTCCTCATCATTCAAGACGACGTCCTTATCATTCAAGGCGCACGCCCTTAATATGCAAATTACTTTTGCATTCTAAATCCGGTAGCTGGTATAAAGCAAATTAATTCATAATACGTTTATTAGCATTCATACCATGTCCTAAACAAATTTATTTCCTTTCCTGTTTATTTTTGTTTTTTTTTACATTTGTGATCAACTTGGAAGATATCCTTATTTCTCTCTTCCACACTTTTTTTCCAAAACTCTTCAGGGAATCATTCATTTCCCATTTACCCAATGTAGTCTAAGAGTAACAAAAAAAAAAACGTAATTAACTAATCCCATTAGTTAATTACGTTTTTTTTTTTGTTACTCTTAGACTACTTGGGTAAATGGGAAATGAATGATTCCCGAAGAGTTTTGGAAAAAAAGTGGAAGAGAGAAATAAGGATATCTTCCAAGATGATCACAAAAGTAAAAAAAAACAAAAAAAAACAGGAAAGGAAATAAATTTGTTTAGGACATGGTATGAATGCTAATAAACGTATTATGAATTAATTCTGTTTTATACCAGCTACCGGATTTAGAATGCAAAAGTAATTTGCATATTAAGGGCGTGCGCCTTGAATGATAAGGACGTCGTCTTGAATGATGAGGACCTCCGCCTTGAAGGATAAGGACGTCGCATCCACTGTCCATGATTGGTTTGGTTTGTGACAGGAAGCGCCCAAAAGACAGTGGGCGCCATGACAATACACTTTGCCGCTGCTCAAGTGGCTCCATAAAGGCGTAGCGTTGATATTGGTAGGACCTAAACCTAACCTAACCTAACCTAACCTAACCTAACCAAACATGACCTTCGTTCGTACAACCGTATGGACAGGCAGCTCCTATACATGACGGAATAACAAACTCCTCTGCTTATCGATGTCTAGGTTTGCTTAACCCGGTAACCTTAGACTGGCCCTCCTCATCTAGAAGCCGCTCTACGTATCATCCCTCGTCCGTCTTCAACCCGAGTTCGCATCATTGTTCTTGGGATCCACATCAGGCTGATCTCATCAATAGCATTGAATCAGTCCAGAGCCGTGCAATTGATACGTTTCGTTTACTCAGATTCTTATTCTTTCACGAGCGTCTCTGGAATCGGTGCCAGTCTCACCTCTCCCTTCTGAGCGTCGCAAACGTTCTAGGCTATCTTTTTTCGCAACTTTTGTAACGGCCCGTGCCTCTGGTGATCATACATTTCAACTTCAGTAGCTCATCGTCGTATGGGCCGTACCCTCGACGTAGCAAGCCCAAAAGCAAGAACGGTCACGTCTCAAAATTCCTTCTTGTTACGCACTGCCATAGATTGGAACGGTCTTCGCTCAAACGTCGTCGCAACTCCTGGCGCAACATAATTTAAGGAACTTGCATTAGGTATCGTGTACTAGGTTTGTGCGAAACTATTTTGTGTGTACATTTTCCAACTATATTGATGCTTTGTCTTTGAATTGTTTTTACGCGCTATTTCTCGGTGAGTTCTTGCCATCCGTACTTGTGTTTTCTACCCACCCCTTAGGAAATACCCCCAAGATGATCTTTAGGATGCTTAAATAAATAAATATATAAATAAAAAAAATTTGCAGTGGCTTAGCTCGGCTATGCCAGGATATACATAGCGTGAGCTAAGGTTCAGCTGGTTATTCTTAGCTTTCCTGGTTGTCTAGGATTAGCTTGATTATCATGCTTACTGCTGCTTCAATGACACACACACGGTATACGCATTATGTGACACATGTATATTTATTTTTTTTTGCTCAACGTCTGGTTGCTTTCTCTATTGCCACAAAGACGGCTCGGTGGTCAGTGTAGTAACACGCTGCCGTCTCTATGGCCCCAACGCAGTATTTGGAATTGATTGTCTGTCTCTGATACACAAGATCAATGGTGGTTCCCCATTGGGTCGTCTGTACAGTTGGAACACTGGCTAAGTCCAGCTTAAACGTGTCCTTCAAAGGAACTCCAAGAGAGTCTGGAACACGATTGAAGTCACCAGCCACCACACACAGTTCACTTGCCGCACGACTAGGTATAGACGTAGCCACTACGTCTATAGTGTCTTTAACTGAATTGTTCGGCGACACGTACACGGCTTCGATGACCACACCACTTTCGTCAAGCTGAACGGCACAGGCTTCACCCTTGGGCACCGCTACCGTTCCTCCCTTTGCTCTGATGTCTCCGCAGCACGTTTAGCCTTCTTCTGTTCGGTCTTCCTCCTCTCAACCGGTAGTTGCCGGGCATCTACTTCGGGATCCGAGTTAAACTTCGCCGCTCTTCTACGCCGCTGAGGAGCAATTTCGCTCTCCTTCTCCATGCCTATAAGCCTGTTTCTCTCGGCCAGGGGAGCTGTAGCGTTTACGAGACGCGACCACAAAGGAAGCGCTTCCGATAGCGTCTGCGAGACGCGACCATTTAATGGTGACGTGAAGCGGCGTCCTAGCGTTCCATCATGTACACTCCACGGGCGTAAACTAGCGTCTGTATAGCTTCCCTCGGCGTCTGCTCGCGTCTGTCGCGGCTGTGACGTCACTCCTCTGGAATGCGAAGACCGGCGAGGCGCGCGCGGTGGCGGCGGCTCCGGAGCGCCAGCTGTGCGCCGTGTGACGTCACTGCTCCTCGCGCTTGCGCAGCACGGAGCACGGCTCATTATGCGAGTCACGCGAAACTGCTCAACCTCGGCCAGTGTAGCTCACGCTACAAAATACTGTTTTAAATTTGACTAGTCTGTGTGCATGTTTGATACGCATCCATATATTCATGGGACCCTAAACATGACACACACAAAAAAAGAAAAAAATCGTGTCGCAATCTGCAAACTTTCATTATACGTTTGAATGAATCTAGTTGACTCAAATATCTCGGAGATTTGTGGTTGTAGTTCTCAAACAAGAGTTTCTATTGACGATTTTTTCTTTTTTTATGACCTAAGAATTTAATCTGCCAAGAGATACGAGCATACATAAAGGCAGGGTAGTTATATTTCTTACTGAGGTTCACTCACATTGGTTAGGTCGGTCATAAAGCTTCGTTGTCCTGTTTTCGCTATACAAAACATAAACAAACAAACAAAATATTGTTTAAGGCAGCTTTTAAAAATAAATAATGTAAAAAAGAAACAAAAAGCACTGGCTCACGGACCGTGGAGACTGTAATCTTCCTAGGATGTTCTGCTTATGTACTCCGATCCCCAATCTGCTTTTATTGAGATCATAACGGGCAACACGGATCTTTTATGAGCGTATATACGAGGTTTCATCTGGAGAGTTATATCATTTGCGGAGTCTCGCGGTTATTACAAGCACCCAGTTAAAGTTGGACTGAGAATGATCAACAACTTATCAACTATACGTGACGTGATACATTTCTGCGGGAACTCAGAGAAATGACGTTTCCTGGAGACAGCTAATAATCCCGTTTCACTGATGCTCAGTCACCTCAGGACCATTAGTAAAAGTATCACCATAATTTATGAGGTCTATTCCCCTCGTGAATATATGTTTATCTTCTCAGAGGATACACCGGCAAACAGTGATATGCTAATAAGTAAAAATAAGCACAAGGCTACGCCTAGACTTACTTTTGCGCGCCATGACATGTCTTAAGTTAAAATTACACTTAACTAGAGAAAATACAAGGCTTGTCAAATTCTGATTTTTTCCACGCATATTCTCATCCGAGTGTTTGGTCTACACCTAAGCTTTTACTTGCCTTCATGTCCTATTATATCTACGATTAATCTTCAGGCGACGTAAATATTCAGAGTGTTATTTGCTTTATTTGTTGAATGAATGCAAATTTACTCCGTGCTCCAGTCAAGTGCGATTTTGATGATACAGCATTTTCTACTATACTTTCTACGCCATACTCTGAACTCGAGCCTATTATACATCTATGCCCTTCTGTCGAACTCAACGTAGAATTCACGTCGTCCACATAATATCACCTCTCGCTTTTGCCACGAGTTCACTTCATTAACCTGAGTATAGATCCTCACACACAACCGTGCAGAATAGTAACGTTCCCACATCTGTTAATTACTTAATTCCACATGATTTACTGTAGGAAATCGAAAGCATCTACTTTTCCGCAACAAATTCGGAAAACAAAATCGAATGCACTAAACGGAGGGAGTTTGGTGAGTGATGAAGCTGATAACAGGTTGAGACATAAAAAGACGATTCTGCGTTGTTGCACTGAACGTGACGTCATCAAGTGTTTTGAGAGAGGCCCAATCACTGCATTCTGTGGCACAAACTTCAGGTCGCGTTGCTGCTCTGCACTCAATTTATGAATCTGAGAATGTTTGATGCACTTTGTTTGGAGGTGAGATTGCCACAACGTGTTTTCTTTGTACGCTCCTGTCGCAGAGTATGAGTTTTTTTTATAACATGTTTATCAGAGTATAAAATGTTTCGTGTAAGTTGTTTCGCCTATATTTTCTACTCTTGTCTTGGCCTAACAGGGCTAGCAGTAATTGTCAAACAAATAATATAAAAAGAAAGTTGACGCTCAAGTTATTTTGAGTGCTGAAACGCAGCAGTTCGTGTTTTAAGCGCGTAACCTTCAACCTTTGCGCAATAGCACTCCAGGCCTCGGCGGTCTTTCAGGTAATGGTCGAGCTGCGTAACTCTCTTACTACCTTCTAAGGTAGATACGGCGGGCGCGTTAGACAATATGCAGGAAAGAAAGAGTAAAACATTTAGGGGTACGAACACAGACTACACCATTCTTTCAAATAACAAAGACAGTTGAGTAAATGTCGTTGCTCTTTGAAGGAATGGCGAATGTCTGTAGGGTCGTCCTCCTTAAATGACTGTATTATTTCTTTCTTTGCTTACCACCTCCTATTGGCACATATTTTGTAATCAAACAATATATCTGTAGAAATAACAGTGAACATGCAGGCGAGATGGTGAACTTCCAACGTCCTGATAATCCGAGATTTGGGAGCAAGAAAAGTGTCGACAACACACACACGGTCTGTGTGTGTGTGGTCCAGTGTTTTGTATTTAGGTCTCGGGTTGTCAAGATTTCGAAAAAAATTTGTATCCTTCAAGACCTTCCAAGCAACGCACTGAAATCTGTCCACGACAATTTCAAAGAGCTTAGATAGTAGTGGACAGTGAATACGGTGACATTTGAAGACCGACGTAGACTCCGCGTCCACTTTCCACAAACCAAAAAATAAATCCAAGAACACTCCTTCTTTCAACTCTTTCGACTAAAATCTTCACCCACCAACCAAACCCTTCGCTCACAGCATGCGCCCATTGTTCCCACAGACGACTCCTCAAAGCCGGGCTCCTGACCGAGATAGTGGCCGCACGTGCGGAGCAGGCGTTGGCTCCGCATCGCCGCATCGCCGCATCACCATCGTCATCCTCATTCAAGCCGGCTTTACAAAGCCGCATTCACCGCACGGCTACCGGCCCTGTTTGTACTGCCCCGCATGGTGGATGGTCGAATTAAGTAGAGTATTAAGTGACCTCGTGACACATTTACGCCGTTGAAAGACTCCGCCTCCGCGCGAAGCAGCGGCATGGGGCGAGGAAATTTCAAAGAGGTCCCTCTGTGATGCCTCGTAGCTTCTTCGGATCAAGTGTTCTCAAAGGCGCCCAGAGAGGGCGTCACGGGCGCACTGACCCAGCCTGCGTCGGTGGGCGTCCCCACGTTTTACGCTGAATGGCCACATGTTGCGGCTTGAAAGGGTCCGTTACACGTCCTATGAGCCGCAGCGCACCTTCCCGCTCCGCGGTGCAAATATTACTTGTGACTAGGTGAACGCGGACTCTTGTCGAATTTCAAGTTCGACTGGTAGCACGGACCTGCGAGCTTTGGCTAAGTTGGAGGGAAGTTCGAAGTCTGCCACGTTGCCTTTTGACGTCCTTTACTTGTTCTTTTTCCACATTGGTTTGTTCGCGTCTTCACCAGTCTCGGTGTTTAAAGAAGTTGATAAACTTACACCAGCTTGCCTGCGCCATCGCTTTTGAACAGATTTCCTCACTACCACAATCGAAAATTCAAAATGGCGGCAAACTGATTTGCAGAGGAGCACTTTAAGATATCTTGAACGTACTCTCGCGCAAAGTCACTTTGGAGAGCGAATAGCCGAACAGTTTGGGCCTGGCATTTAGTATGACGTTTTACCTTGTGCATCCTTGTACACGTTATATCGAAAAAGTAATGAATTAAAAAAAATACCCTTAGTTAAATAGTATTGAATTAAATTACTGGATTACTTCAGAAGAAAAGTTATTGGCCTTTATTTTCAGAGTAACCGCTAATTTCCCGATTACTTCCGATTTTCAAAACGACAGATTTTTCAGTATGTTTGAAAACTGACTTTTCGTACGTCTCATTACTGGATTAGAATCACCGAACAATAAACTACTTATCTTCTTAATCATATTTTGGTAACCATTCTCCGTCGGAGACGTGGCTCAGATGATTCCTTCGTAGAGAACTTGTACCTACAAAGGGTACCATTAGGAAGGAGACAAAAAATTGTAACGGTTGCAATTAATAAGATTACCTCGCATTACTTTCTAATAAATGTATTCAAATGAATGCGAAATGATTTCAAAAGTAATCGATTACAAGTAATTTGTTTACTTGTAATAAGTACCGCAGAAGTCCGGTTCAGTGACACAGCGCAGCCGGCCTTTTTAGGTTTAAACGTATACCTATCAAGCTTATGATTCGCCGAGCTTAGTCAGTAGATTTGCCACTGGCTGTCCTAAGTGCCCTGTGAGAAAGTATAAGCGCTCCAGATTTATTAGCGTGTACGCTGCTTTATACTTCACGCAATACAAAAAACACGTACACTTTTATGGATGAGGTAGTTTTGTCAATGCGAAACAATATACTCAATAAATGTGACACCCTCCTCCGCCGGGTGATGTCAGCAAGTTTTCTATTTCCACGCACCCGCATAACAGTCGTCGAACTTTGGTCGAACTGTCGTCGAACTTTGCTCTCCGAGTTAGAAAGGAAGTCGAACCCAGTCGAAACTCGACAGACCCGCGACATCCCCACTTGAGGCCACGCGTGTGGAAGTCCATGAGGTCCTTGTAGCAAGTCACTTGTCTGGTGACCTGCCGAAAGGATTGCGCGGCCTTGGTTCAGCCGTGCGGCCATAGAGTCCTGCGTCGCCCTGACCGTGTCGGCGAAAGCGGTTTTGGACCTTCCTGGGTGCGTTGCGGGGTCGCTATCGTGAGAGACAGGAGTGTTCCAGGCCTGGTATTGGCCCCGGTTTGGGTTGAAAGTCACGCTCCACTGAAAACTCTTCGAGAACGAAGGCTTAAGCTGGTGGGCAAAGCCTGGAAAGGTGCGCAGTGGCGAATCTTACAGCCGTATCGCTGTTTACGGCGATAAAGCCGTAAGATTCGCTGCTCCGTGACCTGGAGCAAAGATATGCGTAATGCTCCAGGTCACATTAGAATAAACCTGGCGGTATACTTCTGTTTCACTTTATGTCTCACGGGAGACGACGAATCGCGCAGAATCGGCTACAAAAAGGACACAGAATTGTGGCGCATTTACCGCGCGGGACTGGCTGAGTCGACGATAGCAAACGCACGGAGCCAATGAGCGCCGTTAAGATTCACTTGAGGCGCTGAATGGACTGACTGATTGTACCGTGGGTGGAGGGCAGACTTGAAACGAAACAGAGCGTAGAGCACCATGCCGAGCTTACTGATCGTCAATAATATTCCGGACCCATTCGAGCCAAATAACTGATGCCTGCATCTGTAGATGGCCTGAAAAACCACGTCTAACCGAGAGAAATTTATCACATTGCTTGACTGAGCGCTTGAAGCAGGCCGCAGACCGCAGGAACTCAACCTGCGCCACTCTATACAGGGTCACGGAAGCATTCCAAAACTGTTCCGTGCGGTTTATTTCTTCTGGATCTTCAGCAACACGAGTGTCACTAACTTAGAGCTTTGTGCCAACCCTGAACTTTACAGTTCCGACGTAGAGTGTCTAAATTGTGTCTTTTTTATAAATTTACTACGCTTCATCACAACGTTCATCTTTACTCGCACAACTCTACTACGCTTCCTCTCGTCTCGATAACTGTCGTAAGACTACCCTACAACTGTGCTTCAGTTTCATTTTTTCGCTCTTTTTTTTGTGCCTTTTAGCCATTGCAGATTGGAACGGCCTTCCTGACTACCTATTGTTACTATCACTGACCCTGTTAAGTTTCGTTGAGCATTTTTTCATTACTCAAAACTTTGTTAACCTTTGTTCTTATTTTCATTTTTTATATACCAGGGTGTAGATCTTTTTCGCGTTTTCCACAAGGAATCGCGTTACAATTAATAATTTGTATAACTATGCCATATTTTGTGTTCATCTAAAGTTGTCGAACTTAAATTGCTTTATGTACATTTCTTCCCTCCCTTAGTGCCCATCACGGTTCTATAAGGATATGAAATAAATATATATATATATATATATATAAAAGAAGAATGATCACGGATAGGACAATATTCAAAGCAAAGACGGACTTTGGGTTCGGTGCTAATGCCACGCAGATCCCTAAGTCTTTAGGCCCAACAGCAGTCGACGTTCCGGTGGATTGAATCTGCTCACAGCGCCAAAGGGTGCAGAGCCAAGTTACTCATTGCCTTTGTGTCTTGTCTATCACCGACTCAGCAATCACGCACAGTGTATGTGCCGCTCGGATTCAAACCTTTCGCGCTTTTTCGTGGTCACTAGAGGAGAAGCGCGCGTTCTTGCATTCTACCACCTCGTTCCGCACGCTCCTTCTACACCACGTGTTTCGGCTCCATTTTTCCTGCCCTTCCACCTTTCTCTCCTCTCGGCGCGCTTTCACACCACCTTCTTTTGCTCCTCCCGTTCCTGCGTGCTGGGTCTGTAGCTCAGTCGGCAGCGCTCGGCTCACGCCGGTGACCGCGCGGTTCAATCCCTTGCTTCGGTTGTCGTCCTTCCAAGATCGCTTAGTGGTTGAGGACTGACCCACCAACACATTTCGTGCTTCCGAGGTTAGTGAACCTAACGCTATCACTAAAGGAGACAAAAAGGCTTCGAGTACTTTTTGCACAACATGGAGAAAGTCTTTAAAAGTACAAAACAGCGAAACTACGATGGGCAAGAAACAGAGGAGGCACATACAGCGCAGCGCTGTGTATATGTCCTTCTGCTTTTCGACCCTCGTTGTTTGCGCTGTTTTCACCTTTATAGATGTCACACCAACTAGCCCAAGCTTCAATTTTAGCTATATTTATGAAGAAAGTCAGTCACTAGAGATAATAGAAGGTTATCCGATCAATGATGAATGAGATACTTCAGAATGCGATCAGATCCGAGAAATGCGATTGCACAAAGGTACGAGTAAAGTGAAACATTGTGTCTATTGTTTCTGCGCACATCGCATTTTTCATATCAGATCGTGTTCTGAGCTTCGTCATTCGCTGGGACCCTTCTATTCTTCACCGTGATTGGATGTCCCCGAATTCTGCAGGAAGACGTACTCAAAGAACGTTTTTGGAGGTTGCGGCATCATCTCACGAGTCCACGCCCATATGCGCCTTAACATGTGAGCGCGTTACGGTAGCCCTGTGGAATAACGTCGTTTCGGTTACTACCATGAGGCGGCCCGAGTACCGTATGGTTCCCGTCAGTTAGCAATGCGTGACTGCAAAGACGTGCCGCTGACTGGAAGAAACGCAGGTCTGCCGACTTCAAAGGCAATCACGTCAACGGCGGGGATCGAATGCAGCGAGGTGAGAGATATTATTATATGGCATGACAGCGTTCGATATAATCCGTTGCAAGTTGGAAACAGAGGCTCTAATTCGACTGTCGCTATTAAAAACGCCCCGCCAGAAAAATTTTTGCGGTGCCTTGCTGCAGACCATAGTCGTGAATGTGACCGTATCTTTTTACGAAGGCTATATACGGCTGATTAAAATTGCGACGGACGCTATGAGTGGGATTACTAGCCATGAAATGGCCCATACATTTACATTCAGTAGAGATGGACATACTTAGCTTGTCTACCACACCTGTTCAACTGCGCTTCACTTCAGTCCACGCTTCGTTCGAAAATTTTATTTGCCCTTTCCTCGAGTTTACTAACCGACCGTGCTTCAGCGCGCATGCAGCACGGAGATTCATCTTTCAGGCGAAAATTTTCCCCCGGCAAAGGGGGGGGAACAAGTTTTTCATAGAATTAACGCAAGCGTATGGTGGAGAACTATCGCCATAAATTTCAAGTCTACAATCGAAGTTTTTTTTTAAGTTTCCCGGTGTAAATTTCTTAACATTGTAATTTAGAGCAAGTTTGGAGGCGACATAAATATGTCAATCTTTCCAGGCAGAGCAATCGGCCTATATATCACTCGAACATGAAGTTTTAATAACAATATACGACATACATTTTAATGTTCCTTTTATTCAATTTTTATGGATGACGGCTCAGAAATCTAGTGGCAAAACGTCAAAGGAGCTACATTTTTGCGCATTTACGCAAAATATATGACATCTACAACGCTGTACATATTTCATTCAATAGTTCTTATGATGCATTATAATTGGAAAATATTGGACATTTTCTTATTCGTACAAAACGGCGGTGGCTTGGGCGAGATGAGCATTTCCAACTGTCTGAAATTAACAGCGCAAGTATGGAATCCACAGAAACACACGTCACCACAGGTCGCAAAACATTCACGCCCAGGGATACGATTCACATCCAGACAAGACACTCACACAGCGCTGACTCACAGCTCAATATATTTTAGCACTTCTTTTTCTTTTTTACGCCTTTTTGATATGTTTCGTGACAGTTGGCTTCTTTCTTCTACATCTCATTAAATGACACTCATGTGAGCTAATAAGATAAGCTACTAAGAAAAGTCAATTCTTTTCTGACAAAGTGAGCGATGGAGTGCCCACACAATTGTCGTTATCCCTGGCCATATTTTCTGCTTCCACTATTTCTCTAGTCAGTTGGCTGGCGCGCTCTGCCCAGCACTGTGCACCTATCTAGATGTGCCGCACATCCGCCAATCACGGCAATGTATAGGCCTAAATGTCCTGGAGTTGGCTCTACCTATGTTGTTGCTGTGTTCCCGGAGTCGATCGTTTAGACATCTCCCAGTCCGGCCAATATATCGTTTCCCACAGGACTCCGGGAACACAGCAACAACATAAGTAGAGCCAACTCGGGGCATTTAGGCCTACATTGCCGTGATTGCGGATGTGCGGCACATCTAAATGAGTGCACAGTGCTGGGCAGAGCGCGTAGCCAACTGACTAGAGAAATAGTGGAAGCAGCAAATATGGCCAGGGATAACGACAATTGTGTAAGCACTCCATCGCTCACTTTATCAGAAAAAGAATTGACTTTTCTTAGTAGCTTATCTTATTAGCTCACATGAGCGTCATTTAATGAGATGTAGAAAAAGAAGCAACTGTCATGAACATATCAAAAAGGCGTAAAAGAAAAGAAGTGCTAAAATATATTGAGTTGTGAGTCAGCGCTGTGTGAGTGTCTTGTCTGATGTGAATGTATCCCTAAGTGTGAATGTTTTGTGACCTCTCGTGACGTGTGATTCCGTGGATTCCATACTTGCGCTGTTAATTTCGGGAGATTCTTATTCGTATTTTTAGCTTAGTAGGTTGTCGCGGGACATGACATAAACAGAAACCTTCAAAAGTCGAATATGCCGTCCTGGCGCACTCAAAATATTTATCTCTAAATATTATGCTTTTCGCAACGTATTTTTATTACGTTCTCTACACATGTTGAGGAGGAACATATAAGTAAAATACGTCCAGACTCGCGCATGGTTCTTTTGTTTAGTATATGTTGGTTTCCTAGGTTTTCCTCTGGAACCCTAAACGCGCGCGCGCCCGCTTTTGCAAAAAAAAAAGCCCAACGTTTTTGTTTGTTTTCGTAAATACAACAACAAGGAAACCGTACTAATTTTCCAGCATATTTACATACTTCCTAGTTATCCTAACAAGTTATCAGCGCCTCGGGCATCGTCCTTTTTCTGCCTAGGCTTTATTTGCCTAACCGTCGCGTATTTCTGAAGCTGCGCATAATATATATATATATACTGAGTCCGGAACATCATATTTTAATTTGACGCGCCAGCGCTTTAGCACCTCATCAAGTGCGCGTTTTCTTTCAGATAATCCCGGTTTCTTTGGTGTACCCAGAAAAAGGTCGTTTTCTTCTTTTTTTTCCGTTTCTTTTGTGGTAATTTGGCCAGGTTCCCCTTTGTACGGCACCTTCCTATGAATGATTTCCAACTAAAAATTAAGTAGAATGCCTGCATGACCGAGAAGCAAACAAAGAATCAATAAATATTTCAGTTTTGATTTGTTTTGTTTTAGTATGATTATATACTCGTGTTACACGAATTCCAGGTTATTTTTAGGTTACCTGAGGATATTATGGACGAGTAAGCAAATAAACAAAAATAATTGTTTCTTACTTACCAGCACTACTATCATGGCCCTGATAGTCACTACCGTGAGCATTATAGTTATGTATATATTCTTATAATGATGAAAGTCAAACCATAAAATAGAAGTTGTGCCACCTGTCTGAGACAGGTTGCACACTGACACGAACATATCTGGTGTAATAGTAACATAATATCGAATGACATGCTCGGGTGGAGACTATAAGAGAGATCTTATAAATAATGCTCTAATTTAAAATTTTATACTTAAAGTTCTATACTTGCCCAGAAAGCGGTGCTAAACTAAGCGACATAATGGGAAGCAAACACGGAAGGGCGATGGTACACCTCCAGTTTACAAAAATATACCTAAAATAACTCGTTGTGCGTGCACAAATTTGATTTGGTAGAAATGCTCGCTCAGACTTCAATGTCTGGACAGAAATTTTTACAATATTACAGCATGTCTGAGAATATTTCAAAATATACTGATAAAATTGTAAATATCAGCTTTTTATATTGGAGGGGAAAAAATTTATCGTAAAGGTAATTGTGTTTTTTTTTTTTAGAGATATACAACATATACGAAAGTGACACCATTGCTATTTTATCCGTATTTTTTACCCCTTCCTAGATCTTTCCACCAATCTTCCAATCTCCTCTAGTTACCGCAATTGTTTCCTGTCCGTTCGTCCATCCATGTCTGCAAATCCCGGTGCCTCCTTCAAATTCGTAGTCATCCCCAGAGGGTGGGACGAAGCCCTGCTGCACCTTAAATTTACATGTTCTATAGTTTCCTTTCGTGGTTGCATATGTTGCATAGAGTGTAAATTTCCTGGAATTTAGGCCTCATATGTTTTCGTTCTTAGCACCCCGTTCCAGCTTCAAACAGTAATGAGCTCCCAATGAATTACCATACAACTGTTCGTTCTTTATTTCTTGTTTTTGTCTCCTGTATATCCTTAAAGCTGATTTCCCCTGCATTCTCTCTTCCCACAACTTCCTATCTGTCAGACATGTACATCGTTACCCCAAAAAAGTAACTAAATACCGTTACTCGTTACTCGCTCAAAAAGTAACTAAATACGTTACTCGTTACCGATTCTCAAAAGGAACGCGTGAGTTACCTCGAAAGTAACGAGTTACTTTTCACGTTACTTTGACGACCAAATACACAACTGTTTTTGTTTCATGGTTTATTGTTTTCTTTAGTAGTCGTGGCACTTAACAGTAGCTGCCTCTCGAAGTTTTCATCAGTTATGTTTCCCCGCTTCCTTGAAAATACATTTCCGGTGACGCTGAAGCGTCGTTCTACTGACGCGCTCGAAGGAACGGCAGTGTTGTGCTTCAGGAAGAGCTGGTGAATCTTAGGGAACTGCGCCTTCACTGAGGACAGCGGGTAATGGGTTATGTGCCTTCCCGTGTTTGCAACCTCCGGGTTTACATTCGGTCCGTACCCGGTTCTAGAAAGTTCAACCAACGAACCTGATTGTGCTCGCTGGGTGAAGGACATTCCCAGCTGTAGAGTTCAGTACAGCAACGTTTATCGCTGGACACGTCAGTCGAACTGTTCGACTGACGTGTTCAGCGATATACGCTGCTGTATTGTCATACTGTTTATTTGTTTTTCAGGTTTTCCATCTGCCTTTGTCGCAATAGACACATACTAAGGCTAGAATAAAACAAGGCCGTTAAAGCGGTGTTGTACACGTTACTCCTCAAAAGTAACGAGATACCGTTACTCGTTACTTGGTCTTAAAAGTAACTAAATACCGTTACTCGTTCCTTTTTCTGAAAAAGTAACTAAATACGTTACTCGTTACCGAAAATAGTAACTAGGTACAAGTAACTCGTTACTTGTAACGCGTTACGTCATGTCTGCTATCTGTCTCCTTTACTCCCTTTTCTACTGATATGCTCTGATCGGCCCCATCTCGTTGAATGTATTTAGATGTCAGCTTGCGGGTTCGGTTTGTCCACTTAGTGTTTAGACTTTTCACATATAGATATACTTGTACACTTTCGCTGCCCACCGTGAATCCTCAATTTCAGCTAGTCTTTGTTCAAATTTTACTTTACTGATCGCTTCTCTACTCTCGAAAGATGCCCAACCCATATCCCCCTGTACTCCCTCATTTGGTGTATTCCCATGTGCCTCCAACGCCAACCTACCCACACTAATATGCTTTATCCCAAAACCTGCCTGGATTTCTGACCTCATACACAATACCGCATCCCCAAATGACAGTCCTGGCACCATAACTCCCCTTCGATACACCCCTAACGACTTCATATCTATTATAGTTCCATGCTGCCCTGTGTTTCATGATAGCTGAATCTCGTTTCCCCTTCCATATTACAATATCTTCATGGCCTTCTAGATACCGTCTTCCTTCACTTAACCATACTCCCAGATATTTGTACTTTTCTACATGTTCTATCAATGTGTCCTGCATCTCCTGGGGTTCCCTCTTCTCGTCGTTGAAAACTATTACACCCGACTTGTCCCAACTGAAATATAGTCCTAAACTGTCCCTTTCCCTGCTGCAAATCCTAATCAGTTTCTGTATTGTCTCACGACTTTCTGGTACGAGTACCATGCTGTCTGCATACATTAACCCTGGCAATACTTGATTTACTTTATGTCCTTCCTCCAAGTAAGTCAGATCAAAACTTAGGTTGCACTGCTCTAATCTTTTTCCATCTCACTGAGGTATATCATAAAGAACAGGGGAGACAATGGGCAACCCTTTTTAAGTCCTCTTTTTATTGCTGCTGGTCTTGTAGTTTCGGTTCCCATGTTATTACCACCCTTTTCTCCGTATAAACCCGTTCTAGAAACTTAAACATGGTTCCCCCTAACCCATATCTCTTCAGTTGGTCCCAGAGTTTTTCCTGATGCACATTGCCATATGCCCCTTTGATGTCCAAAAATGCTACTCATAATGGCCTTTGACTGGTCATTGCTATCTCTATGCACTGCGTGATTACGAATAAGTTGTCATCTAGTCGTCTATACCCCCTGAAATGGCTTTGAAGGTCATCCAAAATCTGCTTTCTCTCTGCAAATTCTTCCATTCTTCTTTTTAGAATTTGCATAGCTAGTTTGTATATTACTGAAGTTACTGTGATTGCTCGGTATGATTTGATACTGTCTTTGTCTCCCTTGCCCTTATATATTAATCTCATCCTGCTTAATTTCCATTCACTGGGTACCTCCCTCCCATAAGTATCTCGTCAATCACCTGCCTTAGTTTCAATTTGCTTGTTTTGTCTAGAACTTTTATCAATCTCATTGGTATGCCGTCTGGACCTGTCGCAGTTCCAGCCGAAACTCTTCCTTCTGCTTTTTTTCCATTCCCCTGTGGTAATTTCCTTTCTTCAGTATGATCTTCCTCTTGTGCTGTGTAGACGCTACCATTCCCTAAGGCTTGATCTGGTTCTAACTCCGAAAATGCTGCTTCGATTGAATGTCTAATGCATTCTCTTGCCTCTTCCCCCTCTGCCTCTGTCCCATCCTGTGTGGTTATAGTGTCTGCTGGTACCCCTCAGTCTTTTTTCCCTGTGCACTGATGTGTTCCCAAAACTGGGCGACGCGTACCGGCTGCGGTACCCGTCGCCCAGTGTTGTTTGACTAAAAGCTAACCCGCTCGCCACCCGCTGAAGAGCAGCCGGTCGCATCTTTCAAATCATTGTTTTGGTGGAGTACGCGGCTCCGATTCGACTTAATATTTCGGCTGTGATCATATTTCATGCCACTAAAGCCATACTAGTCATTTATTTTGGTTTCGTTTTCGACAGGCTGACCTACACTTTGTGCTTTCCACTTTTGCCCGCCTCTTCCTTTTTTTATATGTATCTCCACTTTTTATCTTGCCCCAATTTTGCTCCCCTCGCAGTTTAGAGAGGGGAGCGTTAAAATATCTCCCCTGCCAAAAAAAAAAAAGAATGTGTACATCAGCTTACGATAGCCACCGATTTGCCTCGAAATTGGTTCTACAGATTAATAGACACACCGGATCTGGTAACCCGAATTGAAAGTCGCAATAATTTTTTTTCCCGAAGTTTTTTTTATGTTTTGATTTGAGTTTGAGAGACTGAGATGCTTTACTGGCAACGCTGAAAACATAACGTCAGAATTGTTGTAACGTGGAACAATCTGGGGCATTACAGTGTGTTCCCCACGGAGTTACAAGAACTTTAATGGTGTGAAATGAATGCCTATTAAAACTCAGCGTGAAAAAGAAAAAAAAAGCGCCAAATTCAAGTGATTTATAGACTGCCTACTCCACTTCCAAGTTATGCACCAACACAGTGTTTACAAATAAGGTTTCGTGTTTTCAGTGTTTATATTTTTTTTCAAATTTTGGGGGTACTTTTTATGTAAGTTGGTTACGTTATAACCAGTTTACACAAAAGCATCAAATCTGTGGAAAAAATAGCCCTTTTAAAAAAACACACACACACAAAACAACCTTAAATTCGACAAAAAGAAAAAAAAAAGAAATAAACATCGAAAGCACGAAACCTTGTGCAGAAACCAGATCCGGGAGAAGTGAACCGTCCGCGCATGCGCAGTGCCGACAGCAGCGCCACCGTGGTTATGTGACGTCAGAGTTTAATTGGTTTATACAACGTGTGACGTCACCGCGCCGAAAGCGCGGGAAAATAATAGAACGTTGATTTTGGTGTTTTCTTTGTTTGCCGTTTTCTCAATAGCTGAATTTTAAATTCAGAGATAATAAATAATAATAATAATACATGCCGGAAAAAGATGGAGCCCGGGTATTTCGAAAATGTGTTTTAGCTTGATTATCTGAACGAGATGGCGGCATGAGGCCAAAGGAACACCAATGAATGAATCCTGAATTTGCAAGAAGCGTGAACCTAATAAGCCCCGTCCTGTGCTTCTTAAGATGCCTGTGACTATAACATCACTGTCAGACTTTAAAAACAAACAAAAAGAGAATAATTTTCGCAATTCAAGCCGTATACAAAAATTTATAATTTTTGTAATTCAAGCCGTAAATATGCAGCGGACAAGATAGCTCTAAAGAAACATTAACGTGCTCATTTTTTCGAGCGAAGTGGCGTGCAAGAGGTTGTTCATTCCGGTAAAATGTTCACATGGGTGCGATCGTAATGAGGTCGTAGGCTCGCCGAATAATTTATTAAGATAGTACATTATCGAAGAACAGTGCTCTCCGCTTCCTGAATTGAGCCGTTTAAAACAAAATTTCCAAACTTCACCCGCTGAGAAAGGCAGCACGAAACAACTTTGTTTTCTTTTACTAAAAAAAGTTTCTTAAACTTTTTTTTTTTAATATAGACTCAATGTGAAAAAAAAAAGTATCATAGTTCTCCGCGTGAGCTGTTAATAGCCGCAGGGCGACTCATCCCACAATGCTCGCCGTTGATATTGCTAGAAATGGAGAAGGCAATATAGACCAGTCTAAGCGATTTAGAATAGAAGAGACTCGAAAGCTCTTGCGAGTTATGAGCGCACAAAGCCTCGTTACCACCGCTAACACAATATACAAACGACAGTCTGCAGATATTGTTCAGGTGTGCTTCTGGTTTACTTGTACGGGTTGAGGCATGTCCATTCATAATTCTGTCCCTGCCTGCAGCGAATATCGAGTCTTTTGTGTAACGTGTAAACAATGTGATTGCGGTTTTATGGTTTGCCTGAACTTACGAAGAACCGCAGCGCATAAATGGACACCTGCAAATGGCGCGCCCGAGGCAACGTCAAATACAAGGAGCTTGAGTGTATTGTCTTCACGGTCAGTTCACGTTGACACAATGCGAAGAACGTAAGTATTACTAATCGAACGCGGAAATGAACTGTCAGACATTGAGGCGCGTTGGTCCGAGGATCAGGCGCGTTTACGTGGACGACAGACGCGCTCGCGGTTTGCACGTGCTGTTTCCGTCTTTCGTCTGTCGGTCGCGTGGGAGCGAATAATGGAAGTGGTGGCCGGAACAGGAAACCTCTTCCGCTTTCGCCCTTTGACAAAGTTTGGCCAAAATGACTTCCGGAAAACTCCCGATGGCTCGTAGGGAGTGACGCGGGCGCTGGTAACGACGTGTCTACGCAGAGTCGCCGACTGAGCTCAGTTCATAAACCTCCAAATGACAAAATATTTCCCTCCAAATGAGATATATCGCATAAAGTAAATGAAAAAAAGGAGAATGCAAAGGAAGACACAATGTTATTGCGAAGCAGCTTCAACGTTAAAGCAAAATATTTCACACAAGAGATAGTTGAGCAAAAGAAAAAAAAACGCTCTACACTTCCGAATGTTAGTAAACAAATAAATATAAAAATGTGGGAAAAAACCCCGAGAAAGATATGACCATAAAGAGAATAAGGGAAACGGAACAAACATTTGTAAAACGCACAAACAAAAACAACACCCCGCATGAAAACACACACACACACAAAGCGACGCAGACATCAAAGCGCGAGGGGAGTGCACAGAATAAACCCACAATGGGCGATGGCAAAAAAAGAAAAAAGAAAACAGCTGGCGCAAAGGAAGCGATGCTTCACTCTTTTTTTTTTTTCCCCATTTTCCGGAAGTCAATTGTGTCGAGAATCCGGAGCCGACGAGATTGCGAATGCACAAAACAAAAGCAAAAAAAGGGGGCGGATCCTTTACAGCAGGTGCATAGCAGCCCTCTAGCCCGCTGTCGCCTCTCCATCACAATGAATCAAAAATAAATAAATAAAGATGCCAGTGATATTACATTCCCTTCTACCCTAAGCTGACAGTGCGGTAGGAGCTACGTGCTCGCTCCACCAACCATACTGCGAAGTGTCCGTGGTTCAAGTTCGGCCAGTCTGACTTTTCGAACTTCATCTTATAAGTTCTACAAAAGTCCAGCTGAAGTTCACTCTTCGTGCGAATGCGCGAAAATTGACAACGAGTTCACACTGATTCTGGCAGAGGACAAGTGCAATATTTACCGGGTATAATGTTGGATCATTCCCTCGTGATGAAACTAACTAAAACATTAAAAGTGTACTCCGCGACACTGTCAGCGCGAACGAGCCATTGCCGTTTATCTCTGGTTTTCCTTTCGTAAAGAAGGGCTGTCATCATAACTATGGGCTGCAAGTGCTCAGTTGGACTACTAAACTTAAAGTCAAAGTCGCACTCATCGTGCATGATACAAAATTCACTGTGTTCGCGGGAAACACAATATGACAGAACAAGACCCTTTTCGCAATTTCGAAATGACGCGTAAATTATGTGCGGTCGCCATCAGTTGGTCGTGCCCCGTGAGCACGCATTGGTCACGAGCGCTTCGTCGGCATTCGGGGCGTGCTCGGATCAAAACGGATTCCACACGAGTGCTGCGTCAGTGTTCGGTGCAAACTCGGAACCAATCCCGGCGCTTCAGGCCGGAAGCGATGCGACCAACAACAATGGCGGCTGCGCATAATCTACGCATCATTTCACAATTTCGAAAAGGGTCTATTATCGGCGGACGCGACGCAAGCATGATCGCAGCATGTTTGCTTCATAATGTGCACACTTCAAACACGTCAGCAAACAGTTTTTCTTTTTTTTTTCAATGTGAGAAGAATGTAATATGTGGCAGAAACATGCCCCAGACAGTTTGTCCAGATGGTCTCTCGTATGGCGTACGAGCAGCACGATCCCGGCTTCAAACGCGGAGATGGCCATAGGCCTATCTTTCGCCACGTGATGACAATTGCGCCCATACCCACGAGCAGAGAGCGGGAACCAGCCGATACAGGCGAGGCGGTTCATTTGTCCGGCGAGCGCGTATATCATCCATCGCACTCTTACTTCAGGCGTGGATGGAGTGGAGTGCGGGCCGAAAAGGGAAGCTCCTATCGGTCACGCGAGACACAAATACGCGAGAGAAATGCGGCGTCCACGGCGCGTTGTATATGTGGAGTCCTCGTTCCCGATATCACATCCGACTAATACAATTGGCCTGCCGCGAGGCCGCTCGTGAGTTCTATCAATGGCGACTTGCTCATCTCCGTGAATGCTGGGCGTTGCCGGGGACGAGCCTTTGCAAACCTGCACTTCTCTGCGGTCGTTCCTCTGTTTTGTTCACGGTATTGGTGGCTCGCACTGACGTCACGTTAGCGGCCATTGGGGTGGCATCGCCGCTGAGCACGTACACCTTCTGCAGCGTATTTTTCGGACGAACGAATTTGTTTTCATCGACAAGTAGGCATGGCCGCCAGCGTGGTGCGACGACGTCACATGCTAGTCATCGTATAAGGCGTAACCAGCATCGAATCTGGTTCTATACTTGGCTTGCACGTCATCGCAATCTTAACGTTCTGGTAGCCATTCTGCTTGATTCCGACTTTTTCTTGCGGAGAAAAACAAATTCGGTTGTGCGAAATGTGGGCGGCGAAGAAAAGTTCACCAGAGAAAAGCTCAACGAAGCTAAGCTCACCGTAAAAAAAAAAGCAAATCACAAAATCGTTCGATGCGAGAAAAGGTCCACGGCATTTTAAAGGATGAGGAGAAAAGCTTACATACACATCAATAATCCGACCCTTCACTACTTTAAAGCATATTTGGATGGTAGATGCATATTTTGTGTTGTTGTTCTTGCACTTCACCAGGCGATACTTTTTTTTTACAGCATCTTTGGTTAAACGACAAAAATAAAATGAAGCATTTATACAGAACAATAATTAAGCAATAGGCAGGGGAAATGTGGCCAGTGTAGGTCAGCTTGAGTAGTTCTCTAAAGATTATTCTATATATAAGCACCTTTCACGTAGTTGTCGGCACATCATTGCCAAATCTTCACGTTTCATAATTTATTTAGGAAAGTGCGCTTTCATTTCGAAGCTCTTCTAATCTGCAAATCAAAAGAGCTAACATTTCATCTAATCTTTCTACATCAGAATGAAATATGGCAGCAGTCACGCGAAAACGGTCAGCTTGACTCGGAACGATGGCTGCATCTTGCACCCTGCATTGAAATCCATACCGCCTGCGTGGGACGCGCCTACAGCTTTTACTGCACTACTACTATAAAATGTTGGATACAGTCCTCGAAAATAGGAACAAATTGTTCACTTCATCAGATAGACATTGAATTAATGACGACCCCTGGAATAAAGATTGAAGTTAAGGTGAGCTTTTCTCCGTGTCTGTCAAAAGAAGTGAGCTTCTCACCTTGCCCATGCAAAAGTGGGTGAGCTGCGGCAAGGCCATAACAATGACCGCCCGCTGTCGTGACGTTATGCAAGCCATGTATGCGCGGACACCAATGAAGCGCTCAGATCAACGTTTCTTCCTGTCCAGCCCTCGGATATAAATATAGAGGATATATGTATTTCTATAATTTCATTTATAATGGGGTTATTTTTTCAGCATGAGAGAGTTAAGCGTAAAAGGAAGTCTTGATGAGGGTTCAAACGACATGCTCAATATTACTTAGTGAGTTGACCCGCTGCCCTTACCTCACCCTCGCACCCTCACACGTCACCTAAAACAGTATGACAAAGACGGAACTCATTGTAAGTCAAAACATAAGACCAGTTCTCATAACTTAGCAATATATGTCGCCATAGAATTAAAAAAATATGTTACAGTAACAGCGAAATAAACGTAGCAGTTCAGACTGTAAAGGTCGATTCCCACACTGGCGTTGAGTCAGACCGACTGCGAGGGTCGCTATGGCAACAGTTGCGTCGGCTCCAACAAAACCGAGTAAAAGCGATTTGCTGGAGTCAACGCAAGTGTGGGAATCGCCCTCAAGGCAGAGTTAGCAAACCACGAATATGAGGACAGACCATGCTATGCATAGCGGAACCTATAAAAGTAGGCCACGATCAGTAAACTCGCGTTATAGTCCAATTAGTAGTATTTCGGTTTCGTAAATGTTTGTGAATCTATACTCGTTTTCACATCATGAAAAACTGACGTCTTGCGCGTATTATTCATGCGCTGTGCGAAGCAGTTCTTACAAGATCCGGTTGTCGAAAAAAAATCGATGATATTGACTTTGGCACGTGTACGTGTTGATCAAATAACGTGGAGCTAGTCTAAGATGCCCCTACATATATTCTGTATGAACACAGGAAAAGGGGAAATTAGAACTGTTCATTTTTTTGCTACTGCTGTTCTTGAGGTCAATATGAGAATAACAAAAAATCTTATATTACACGAAACAGACATACTGCCTCATTCATAGCTAACATTTCTGCGGCTGAGTCATAAAAGACTGACTTGTCTATGAGCATCAAAAATAAAGACAAAATATTTCGGCTTATTACCTCTAGGCTCTATCCCTAATAGAAATATTGCGCGTAGAGCACGTTATATGGTTGCCACCTGGCATAGCCCCGGGGTATCGTCACATGACCGCCCTCCACAAAATTTCACGAATAACGTCACTTCCGTTTCGTTTTTTTTGTTTTGTTTTGTTTTGTTATGTCGGTAATTTTCTACCCGCATAGGCCTATGCCGATGCATGTTTTTAAAAATCGGTAAAACTGGAATATAAAATAATATTCAAGAAATATATACTGCGAATATGCTTTTTTAGATAGTATATAAACCGCATTTTACAAATGGTTTGCAAGTGCACGTAATGATCCCTGCGATATGATGCTTTTTCTTTTCAGGCTCGGAGTCGGCGCGGACAGCGAGCCATGCGTACGATGCATGGCTACCTGCTGAGTCTGGTCATCGCCCTGGTGTATGCCTTCTCCACGGTCCGTGGGCAGAGGTTCCGCTCACCCTGGCTACATGGTGGGTCGTCACGCTAAGTTTTAGGCACACGCAACACTACACCGCATTGTCTGAACCTCCATCATGCTTTAAAATGTTCGCGCGGATTCAAGAAAAACATTTTGGCCAGAATTGCAAACAATATACTAGGATATATATAAAAGCTTAAAGCTCCTATATTGGAAACCTTTCACAGCAATGGTTAAACTGCGATGACGTAACAAAAACCGTTAATGATACACCCTGCAAATGTAACGAACTATAATAATGATACACCTTGCAAATGTAACAAACTACAATAACCAAGATCTAAAAAATAAAAAGAAGAAACATCCGAGTTTACTTTTTTGAGGAACTTGGAGGCAGCCAACCACGGCGAACAACAGGAGGATCCCAGCCAATAAAGAAGCTCGGAACACATTTGAAAAAAAAAATGCGAAGTGCACAGGCACAAGGAACCTCACGTTTCACTTGCTCATTATCCATACCCACATCGTATAATTCAGGCCTGACTACATTCTGAGCATAGTCCTTTCCTGAAATTTTTTCTATTGTTCGCAGTGATTGAATGTTGTTTCCGTGTTCTGCAGGAGTAACTCGTGAACATTTATTTCAAGTGCAGTTACTTAGCCTTAAATATAACTAAATATTTTTCGTTAACAATTACTCGTTACATTCCCAATGAATTAACCGATCGCCATGCCAAAGCGATATTTAATCCGGTTTTGTAAAACAAATCTCGGTACATGTATTTCCAAATTTTTCGTGCAAGTTATTCCCAGTTCAATTTAACCCATCCAACCTACCTCACGTTTTTCTGTTCTCTTTGTAAGAACTTTATTTGATGTTGAACTTTCTCTCAACATCTCCTTCCCTATCCTTCCAATCTTCAATATAAACACTTCGCCCCCTCCTTCCCCCTCTCCCACAACATAATTGCTCCATCATCGTTCCTTTAAGCTCGTCCGGATCACCAGAACAAAGAGAAGGTTCCATCTCGCCACTACAATAAATATTTTAACTCATTCATTACGAGAATCTCGAAATAATGGAATTGGTTACCTTTATCTCTTACATCAGTTGCTGCTGGTTTGTTTCTTTTGTATTTTTCACCATTCCCCTCTGCAATGCCCTAGGGCCCTGGGGGTAAAATATATAGATAAATAAATAAATATTTGAGCTTGCTGCTTTCAAACACCAAATAAACTGCAGCGTACTTACGTCGCTACAAGGTGTTCAGACAATTGTATTTGTTGCTCAACTGGAACGATTCCGTCGCCAATATCTTGGATAAATTGATGGCACGTTAAATAAATAAGAAAAGCCTCCACCGGAAGAAAGACATTGAATCGAAGCGTCAGAAACTTACATTCTAGTGTTGTCGACACAGTTGCCAAGAAGAAAACACACCAAAAAAAGTTGAAAAACACAGTGTAATCACACTGATGGACGTTTGTACACTTCGAAGGTCTTTTCTTTATTTGTTCCTTGTGGTACTGCTCTCGGAGAAATGGTTGCTTAGTCTACTTCGTTGATTGGTTGGAGACCAAATGGTGTTATCTCACGGAGTGGCAATTCCTAGATCCGTAACATCCGAATTGTTTTGGCTCGAAGAAAGTATCGTACATTTATATCTAAGCTTGGGTCCCCGGAAGTACGACCTATAATACGAGCCAGCCGCTATCATCGCTGAATATGTTCTGCTTCCGCTTAAAAAAAGAGAAAACAAAAATACTACAATTGATTTCTTTTTTTCCAAAGTGCCGGATTTAGACGGTTTGTATGGCACTCGTGGGGGAAGAAGATCTAATTTTTGTCTCCGATGAAACATTCAAGGATTTACCATCCACCAAGATTGGGCACGCGGAACTTAAGTACCATTACGTGAAGGAAGTTTTTTTTTTCTTTCTTTCTCAATTTTGTGCGTCATGGTAGTGCATCGTTCACGCCACAATGAGCCTCCCCCATGCGTGTTTATTCATGTTTCCAATGTTTACATCGGCATTTATGACTAAATTTTTCAAACTTCTAGGTCGTAAAGAGTGCGTATAAATTATGTTATCGCCATAAAACTTGCGTTAAAAAATAAATACTTACCACGATTTTTGCATAAAGTTGACAGATGAATAATACATTGTACGCGTTAGCTTCTTTGACGTTTGTGGCGCTTCCAGTCTTTTAAGTGTGTATTGTTGTCTTCGAACATTTAGCGATATTAGAACACTTTCAAGTGTATAGACCGACAGGCTGTTTCCAAACAAGCCCGCGTTTGCCCACACCAGGTGTGGGCACTGCGCAAGCGCAGAAACAATATTCGCGTGAGGTAAAGCTTCTGCGCATGCGCCGTGGCGACAACAGCGCCACCGCATAGGCGTGACGTCAGAGTCGCGTGTTGGTCTATACGGAGAGCAAAGTCGTCTGCTTCTTGTGCTGGAGTTGCGGTGACGTCAGAACGACGCCGCCGAGCTTTGATTGGCTTTGATTGAAATGATAGCGGATAGACTTTAATGCTAGATGCCTCGATGCCTACCCACTATTCTTTTTCAATGAGCCAATAAGAGCTCGGCGTTCTCACATCATCACCACTCCTGTGCAAGCAGCAGATGAACTTGCGCTCCGCGTTGCTCAATTCGAACTTTGCGACCCTGATTTGTTTTGGGAGGTACAGTACAGACACTCAACGGATTCTTCGTCTTACTTCCTCGCTAAACGTATGCCGAAAAACTGTGCCACGCATTTTTCGCTGTCAACTCAAAAGCAAGCATGCAAGGCGTGGCTGTTTATCGCCTCAGACCATACAGCCACTGTCTGGGTAGCGATAATGATATGCTGGCGAGTCGACTTTTTTTAATAATTTGTTTTACTGAATTTTTACGCGTAAGGGTCAACGGCATGGCGCCTGACTAATGCCCCTCTCTATGCGAAAAAGTAATGACATCTTTTGTAGAATGCCGCCTGCTATCTTGGAGTGATCCAGGCGGCACCACCGTCAACGCGCGAGTACGAAAAAGAAGAAAATAAAGATAAACAAAGTGTGCACGGGGGAGGAGGAAAGAGGAGGAATGCCCCTGATGTCAGAGTGCAGTGGACGCACGCCTTGAGTCCATGTCGCCAATCAAGTAACTCTGAAAGGGCAATCTCCCGTCTTTCATCGTCTTTCTTGGAGTGTATTCATCGCGGTTCATCGAATTGAATGCAGAAGGTACACCGTGACAGTTCGCTTTTAGTATGTCTATCTGTCTATGTATTTGCTTGTCTTTGAGCCTCTGACTACGCTCTGACTCAATGTTGAAACCGAGTATTGGAAGGGTGTCTGCTATTCGGGAGCAATCCAGGTGGAGCTACCGTCGACGCGCGAGTGCGAAAGGGCAAACAATAAAGATAAATGAGTGCGCGCTCAGCAGGCACAGGGAGAAGACGTCGCTGTCTTCTTTAAGAAAATTCATGGGACTTATGACTGAAGGGGCCTTTAAGCCCCGTACGGTTCAGGAGTGCAACGTAACAACCTAACAAACATAACGAGGAACGTAAACGGTGCTTTAAGTTTCCCATCGGTGGCAGGGGTCTCTGTCGTTGCCATCTCGGCCCGGGGAAAGGGGTGAGGAGGGGGGGGGGGTTAGAGGGACATATTTTGACAGGCAACTTGCCTTTAAACCAATAAAATTCACATGCATCCGAACGCTGACACAGCGTTCGGCTGACACAGTTGAACAATGCGTCAGAAACACGCCCAAAGTATTCATGTTGTACCCATGGGTTTAGTTCTGAACTTCATCACTAGGGGCGCAACGGTTGGATCTACTCTCCAAAGGAGTCTTGGACCCCCGTTGAAATCCGTGGGGGGTCTGGATCCCCCGAGGCCCCCTGACTTTAAGCACTGAATGTAACAATAGCGCGCCTTTCGATCTTGTTTTTCATGCACTGTTGCGGTGTGTACCCACAGACGTAGATCATCTGGAGGCGGCGGCCGGTTACCGGACCGCGAGGCTGCGCTGGCGCTACCCGCACAGCCCGGAGCCGCCGGCGTTCCGCGTCCAGGTCTGCGAACTCCTGCCCTGGCTCCCCAAGTCCGGACCCCGGTGTCGGAACCGGAGGCTGTCCCTACGCACGTCCGACTCCCTGACACCGGATGCCAGCCACGAGGGCTCTTCGCCGAACCTGGACATGCTCCGGAGGTCAGTCTCCATGAGCAATACAAGAAGTACGCTAATGACACGCGTCTTGGACCAGCGTGTTGAATGCCCTATATACCACCCGTGCGTCCAAAGTGGTCCTGCAGGGATCACAAATGACGCCTCAGGAACCCGGCGTGTCATGTCAGATGTCACGATCCTGCCGGTCGGTCTCCGCGGACGCTGTGCCATGGCGGCACGGCATAGGTCCACGTCACAGGATCCGCAGCAGTTGCTACTGTAACCGCCGCGCGACGTTAGTTTTCGTCGTCCATGTGTTTGGGACTTTGGTATTTCCGGCAAAAGGTATAAGCTTCCGTGGGCTGTGAAGATGGAGTGCGAACTGCAGCAGAGCGAGAGTCTGCCTCACCCACTTCTGCTGCCGTGCCACCGCTAGGATCGGGACAGCTAGGCAACAGAATGATACTTATATGCTGTCTTGTACACGTTACTGAGAAAAAATGTAACCGATTACAATTACAATTACTTTATTAAAAAAACGAAACTGATTACAGTAATCAATTACCGCATCACAAAAGTAATTAAATGATTACAAGAAAGTAATTATTTACTTTCCACGATACTTTTTTAAATTTTTTTATTACGAAATAAGGAAATTTATACATATGTTCGAGGTGGTTACATTTATGTTACGTTTTACGCATACGTTACATTTTACAGGTACGTGCATAGTGGTTGCTACATGAGCTCAGTGCAGAAAACAGTCGTCTTTTCCGAGGCAACCCCAGATCCTAACAACCTGCACACAGAAAAGGAGGCATTCTCGACTGCTCGACAGTCAAGACGTCGCTGAGAGCGTTGCCATTCTAATACCTCTAGTATTTTGGTATTCTCTTTCGTATTTTTTTTGTTTAGGGACCAAAAAAAGTGTCAAACGACGGTGCAACGTAGTCGAGTGACGAAAGGCCTAAGGCAGAGCGATCTTTTTACGTAAAAAAACAAAATTCAACTTAATGACTGTAAGTTTTTTGGAATCATATAATTGATTACCTGTACTTCATTACAGAAACATAGTATAATTGAATTACAGCAAACGTTAACCGCAGAAAAGAAGTAATTGAAGCGTTAAAAAGTAACAATAAAATGTGATTGTTTACGAGTAATGAGTTACTTGTAACTCGTTACGAACACGTTTGCTTGTATGACGTCATCAGGCGGAAACTGAGGGACCACATCAGAGAACGCGTTGAACACACCACTTGGAGGCACGTTCCAGAAACCATAGCAGACAGGGATTTCCCTAGACTTCTTATCTTAAAAACTTAAAAAAAAAAGGAAAACATTTTTTTTCTTTCAGGTTAAGTAGAAAACACCACCTCTCAGGTGTATATATAGAGAAAGGCACACATACATTACGGGTATGAGCATTTGGTTAATAGACGTCTGTAATTTAGCTAGTGGACTAAAAAAGAAACAGTTTTATATTTTATCTAGCCTCGCCTCGCATCGCCTCCCCCCCCCCCCCGAGCCATTGGGACACCCCCCCCCCTTGATTAGAATCCTGGGGAAACCCCTGATAGCAGAAGTGTTGAATGTTGAAATAGTGGGGTAGCAAAGCGCGCAGAAAACAGAACCAAAGAGAAACATCCACGAGGGACGAGGGGCTTACTTGCAACTGATAGATTATTGAAACTTCGCAAACAACTAAAGGGTTCCACCTCCGGCTCGCACATGCGCAGTACAAACCCACGGCCATAGCATCAGATAGGAGCTTATATCTCCTTTCCTTTAAACACTCTGCCGAAGAAACCGTGATAATCGCTTCACTACAATCTACTAGGAACGTAAACGATGGATGCTGAGTTTACATTTATTTCAGCAACTAGGTTTTCCGTTTGGCTGCGTGGGTTTTACGATGAAGGAGATAAAAGGTCCTGTCAGGGATTAGGGTCACTGGTGTGTACTTCGGAGGAGCAGAACCGGAGGCGGAAGTTGTTCCTGGAGTACGAAGCTTGAATTAACTATCAGTTGCGCGTAAGCCCCTGTCCGGTGCCTGTTCTCTTTTGTGACCTTGTTTAGTATCGCGTTTGCTTTTTTTTCTTTTTTGCGCAGGATGACTTTTACGTGACCTCTGGATTTTTGTTTTATGTAGTCAACAAAATGTCTGTCGACGAACGCGCGAGCGTTTTCCCACATCAGGCGCGAAAACGTTACTTTGCGAAGGAATTTCGCGAGAGGCATGACATAAGAAGCGGCGCGTTCGTCCGTGCATTAGTTCGCTGCCGCCTTCGCCAAGTTCCGCCCTGTAAATTGGTATGCTGAGCGCAAATTCGTCTGCTTCCTGCACAGGGGTTGCGATGACGTCAGAACTACGCCGAGCTCTTATTGGCTGATTGAATAAAATAGTGGGTAGGCCTCAAGGCACCAAGCATTGGGGTCTACCCACTATCCTTTCGAGCTAAGCCAATCAGAGCTCGGCATCGTTCTGACGTCACCGCGACTCCTGCCCCAAAAGCAGACGACTTGCTGTCATTGAAAGAACCTACTAGCGAGATAGAAGACCTAATTATGTAAATGCCGCAATTATACGGGCGAGTTCCGAGTCTGGATACACTTTGAAGGTTGGTAATTCATATAAGTTAAAACTAACTAAAAAAAAAAGTCTGAGTTTACTTTTTAGTGTACACAAAGAAAACCAATCTTGGCGGACGACCTAAGGATCTCAGCAATGACGAAGCTCACAATACGATTAGACCTGAACAATGCGATGTGCGCAAGGATAATATGTTCAATGAAACGTAAGTGCCATTTTTTCCTGGGCAGATCGATTTTTTTTTTGTATTGTCTAATTCGTAGTCTAAGTTCTGTTCTTCGCTGGGAATTCTTCACTGTTAGTGTTGTGCGGAACTGCACTGCAAGGAACGACGTTCCCAAAATTCCTTGCTTTTGGGGAAACAAAGGAACGCCGCCGTTTCATCCTACACTTGTACAAAAAAGCAAGAGAAAAAAAAAACGGCAGTAGGAACAGTATTTTTTAATATCTATCTGGAGTCTTATCTGCACATAGATAGGCATTTAGACTTTATTATTACTGACTCTTTGTAGCTTCCGCCTTCTAGAGATGGGAAAATATGTCTGAAAAATTTAAAAGAAAAAAATCTGGAACAGATGTGATTGTGTGGCGACACGACACGTAGTTCAATCTGGATATTTTCACTTGCTTGCCTTATATTATAAACTGATTATTCGGCAGAATCTTTTATAAATTTACGCGATCGTAACGTTAAGGTAACGACACGTTTTTAATCTTAAATATGTAACGGAAACGCGTTCCTTTCAAACCACTGGAACTCGTAACGGGAACTCGTTCCATGCTCGAGAAAAAACAAGGAACGATCTTGCGTTCCTGTTTCGGATTAACTGCCTTCAGTTGTCTGTCATGATTGGTTGTCTCTGTGTTCTGCAGGTAAATAAACTCCCATACTTTTTTTTTTTAATTTCACCGTGAAGGCGGTTGAACTGATGCTGATACTGAGCTTACTTCGTTATTACTGAAAAAAACCTGACAGTTTCTCAACGTTAGCTTTGTTACCTGACTGCAAGAAGCAAGATCAAAATATCAAGTCTTTTCAGCTGTTTCCGCCAGGCTTTAGGGTTTGTCATAAAAAAACACGTGTCTTTGTTTCGCCATGTTTCGCGGCAGACAGTCTTATTTTACGCATCAAGTCTCGGCAGTGCGTATCGAATGAGTTTCAAAACTCCAGTCTTTAGTCATAGTTCCGCTATGCAAATCAGCATTGAAACGACGCACTTGGCGTGTAGCCACACCTCTAGACAAATGGTAAGAGCGCAGACGAGGGGTTATCGTAGCGCGGTTGTAGCTCATTACCGAAGGAGATAAGGCACGAAGATAAGAAGTAACGGATCTACTGTCACTGACATCTCAAGAAACAGAGGACGTGACTGATCATGTTCCTACTTCCTGCTTGGTGATTTGTGTTCCGGCCTTCTTATTGGAAATCGCCGCATGACTAGACAAGCGAAGTTCTGGCCAGATCTTGTACTTGTTTTTTCGAGTTGGGAGCTACAAAGTTATTTTGCCGCCGAAGTTTTCACATGATCACGTCACGACTAACTCTTTATACGCTGCGTGTTTTTAGTGGCAGTGAAACATGCTTCGCAACCCCGTGTTGGCAAAAAATCACAGTACGTGAATAGCTATTCGAAAGGCTTAATAAAAGTCTGAGACCACTAACCTCCTAAACAGAATAAGTAAAAGGCGTTCACAGGCCCAACTACGCTTGCATAGTCTAAAATCGTGTGCGAGTAAAAAATTCAAATTTACAGGAAAAGGTCAGCGACCTTTATCTCCGGAGTTCTCTTATATTGCATGGAAATGAAGCATTTAAAAAGCGATCGTTTAATTTTGTTAGGACAACATCAAACAGTCGTTTCAGAGAGTGAAGAAGGTATTGTTGAATGAATTCCCCTCAAAGTTTAGCAAAATATTGTCGGCAAAAAGCGTTCTTTTTTTAACAGTGTCATTCGTTACCGCGTAGCTCATGAGATACTAAGACGTCACATGACGTCGTGTAAAGTGACCTGTTGTCACGCGATGCACAACTTGTCGTGACGTCATGCGACCTAGTGACGTCGCATCACGTGACCACATCGCGTGACGTCGGTTCACGTGAGACGAATTTCCCCGCCGAATTTGGCGGAGAAATTGGCGCCACGTGGCACGACGTTGTTCTACGCGGTCAAGTGACGTGGCGTCACGGTGTCAAAGTCGCAACTCTATGTGGTCACGTGATATGAGTCACGTGACGTCAATTTCCTTCTAAATTTAGCGGGAAAATGCGCGGACGAACGGACGAAGAAAGGTTGCCAACGCTACGAGCTAATGGGACCAATCAAGCGGCGTGAAAAGCGCAAGTCGCTCAGACCTTTCTGTTTATCATTTGTAGAACGATAATAGAACAGATACGGAAACATGACGAGCACCATAATGGTGCGTTTTTGACGCTCTCTGATTGATACCATCAGCTTGTACCGTAGGCTGCGTCTCGGCTTAAGATTAAAGGAAGTATGGGAGGTTCCGCTATAAACAACAATACAACAATATTATGCGCATTAAAAAAGAAAAAAGAATTCTGGGCGATCGAAACTTTTAAGATTGCAAAAACTAGAGATAATAGACGAAGCCCAGAAGCACGGTCGAGTCTGTGTGCCCATCTATTGCCTTTGTTTTTTAAGTATTTGCCTTTCTTCCGTTTTGACGATCCACGATATTAAATGCCCGTTTTAAGGCGAAAGCCTTACTTGTCCCATTACGCGAAAAGCCGTCGGCGTTGTCCCCGAAAGATGGTCATAAAACATACGTCATCAAGCACGCGCCTCAGAAATAAAACACAAAGAAAAGCACAGCCACGCAGATGCTTCGTCACGGTAGCCGCGGGGGCGCTCAAGGTCAAAGCGGACGCGCCTCAGAAATAAAACACAAAGAAAAGCACAGCAACGCAGATGCTTCGTCACGGAAGCCGTCGTGAGGCCGGCGGGGTTCGCCGCGCCTGCGCAGTGGGGGAGCGTGATGTTACCGCCGGAGCGCCGTGTGCGGAAGGAAGACGTGGCGCGCTGGTCGTAAGAATGCACTGCATGTAGGAATGCTTTAGCATTCTTACACGTAAAAAGATCTTCAATGACTTCGCCTAGATTTTTTTTTTCAAAATTCCTGCCACTTGGTGATCTCTCTCTCTCTCTCTCCCTCTTTTCTCTCTCAAATTTTCCCGCAGGCCCTCAAAAGGAAATTACGAGGCCCTGATCGGCGACCTGCGGTTACTGACCAACTACAGCATCGCCGTGGAGCCGGACTTTGGAAGCGATTCGGCGGCCAACGCTCATCATCTACGCGGCTAACCCTTCGCTCGAGGATGACCGCAGGTTCCAGATGGTCACCTCCGAGTACACGCTCATGACCACCAAGGGCTGTAAGTGTATATATGCGGGGTTCCCATCGGGGGACCAACGGCGTGCATCGAAGGGAAAATCTTGTATCCGGCGGCGGGTGCCTGCACTCTATAAAACCGCGGTAGCAGTGTTAAAAGTCGCAGACGCACACTGCTTATACACATTACAAAGAGGAACAAAATAAAACTTATTGTGTGCACCGCGAGATTGAGCATGATGGTGTAACCTCACAATCGGCGTCACACTAGACACATTTCAATCTTCTTTATTATTAGCCCAACTTCCATCGTACATGGCGGCGGCGATTGGCTCTCCCCGCCGAGAGCTTTGCGGGAGAGACAGACGGCAAGAAATGCGAAAACAGTCGGCCAAATGACGCTCCCCGAGAGCTTAAGAAAGAACGGCCAATGCCGCAACCTGAATGGTGCAAAACGCTAATGAGATGCACGCGACTCGCCGTACCCTGGCGTTTGCTTATAAGTTGTCGGCGACCAAAGCGGGCGAGTCGGACCCTCGTAAGACACTGTGGTCTATATCTCGAGCGCTGAGATGTGCATCTCGTTCACTCGTATTAATAATTGGGGTTGTGTGGATATTTATACAGCGTGTAGTTGGTCAGCCATTTCAAAGTTGCGACGAGTCACTCGCTGTAGATGAGCAATTTAGCCAGTGCAGTACAACCGCTAGCCTGGGGTCTTTAACGTGCACCACGCAGTAGTGATGCACGCCGCACGCCAGTACGATGCTCGTACATTTTACGCCGTTTACTCGTACATATTTATTGAAATGACTTTTTTTTCGTAAATCCCTTTGCATTTTGTATTTAATATACAAATGTTTTCTTCAAAACACCACGTTTCGGAAAGCCGGCTAGTGATCGAGATATCCAAAATACGGCAATCGTACACATAGTAGATTATTTCAGAAGTCAAATGGGTAATGCCCTGGCGGCTGAAGTTGTTTTCGCCGAGTAATACTTGCCCTGAAAAATACTATTTTCATCTACTGTGGTGGTTTTCTCACATGAGCTGAATATGCTTACGGGGATGGGGGTACCTTCGGTGTTAATCGTACGAGCGCCGTCTTTGAATAAATTCCTACAATTAAATTATGGATGATTAATAACCTTTGATATCTTCTATGGCCATCGTGTCTTTAAAGAGCGACATAATTTGAAAGGTGTTTTGATTATCAAAAGTAAAATGCCTTGTGAACAAAAAAATCAATACACAAAAAGACTAATGATAATATTCCCCAAAGTGGTTCCTGATCGTCGTACGAATGCCATATTACGCGGGCCGAGCCCCGTTATAGGACTCGCATAATCATGTCTTCCGGAGAGAGTTAATGTCCTCGGTATACAATGATTACGCGGAACTGAGGCAGCGCTACACCACAAACTACCTGTCTCGAATAATTTATATGATCGCGCCGTTACGCGGTGCTTCGGAGAACCGCTTCCCACGTAGACGTGAGCTCCGTTCCGCTCACTACTCATTGAATTAAGAAAACCACCATGCCTTCAGAGAGTTTTAGAAGAAGTCTTGATATGAAACGTGAACTACCCCAAACCCCGTTGGGGCATGAATTGTGATCTGATAAAGTTGAGAGCCTTCGTATATTCTTGATTTGGATGGAACGGGTTTCACCTGCCGAATTTTATGAAGGAACCGTTCCGAAGGGCTGTCACGAAGGAGCGTCATGGCGAACCGTCGCGTCAGATTCCCCCTCTAGATTTGGCGGGCAGAATCGATGTCACCGTGACCACGTCGTGTGGCCGCAAGCCACGTCATGTTTATTTTCCCACCTAAATTTAGCGGGTAAATTTATTTCGTGAGTGACCTCATCACGTGACCTCAACTCAAGCGATCTTAAGCTTTTAACCTGTACTTAACGAAGAAATCAATATACCTAACCACGTCCTGTGGCCTCCAGTCACGTGATGTTCATTTTACCACCTGAACTCAGAGGAAATTGATGTTCCTAACCACGTGATGCGACTTCAGGCAACGTGATGTTTGAACACATCTATTGAAGTAATCGCAAGAGCAATGTGATTTCTTTTGCAAGTCATGAAATTACTTGTAACCTTTACCACATTTAACTTCCTTTTTTAATGGCTCCTTTTATTTGGACAAGTTAATTTCCTACCAAGGAGCCTTTCTGACCACGTCTCCGACAAACGGGCGGTTTACCAAAATTGGTGAATTAAGAAGATAAGTAGTTTCTCTTCTCAATTCGCTGATCCTAATCCAATAATGGACAGTACAAAAGAAATAAAAATATTTTACGAACCGGCGGAAGATCTCGTCTTGAAAAGCTGAAGTAATTTGAAAAGTAACTGTTACTTTCTCAATTACGGTCAATTACTTTCTTCGCAAGTAATCAAGTAGTCTACTCGAACACTTTATCAAGCGAGATTACTTTTTCGAGTAACGTGTGTAAGACTGGTCACGTGATGTTAATTTCCCTACTTAAATTTAGAGGGAAACTGATGTCCCGTGACCACGTCATGCGACCTCAATTCACGCGATGTTAAACTTCCCACCTAAATTTAGGTAATGAATTGGTCACGTGACCACATCACGGAGAGATCAATTCACGTGATCCTAAACTTTCCACCTAAATTTAGCTGGAAAATTGATGTCACGTTGACCACGTCATGTGACCTCCAGTCACGTGATGCTAAGTTTTTCATCTCGATTTAGCGGGGAAATTGATGTCCTGTTACGTGACCACGTCATGTGACCTGAAGTCACGTTGCGTCGATTTCTCTGAGCTGGTTCTGCGAGATGGTTTAGCTGTGTAGTTTAGCTGGGCATGTGTGTTGTTTATAGCTACACACATTCCGTGCTCGCTGTCCTAGTCAGCATGGTCAAGATCGTATAATGTTTATTTTTCTTCTAATCGGTTAACAATAAAATACGCTCGAGTGTCTACGCTCTAAAAATTTTCCTATGAGTTCACTTTCCCGCAGAACACAGATACAAACAAGTTCGGGCAAAAAATAAAGGGTGCGACCGACTGACGAAGCTCATCATACGGCCAAACCTGAAAGGTGCGATGTAAGCAGCGACAATGAGCAACCGAAACGTCACACCCACTGCCCCTGCTCAAATTGCAATTTTCGTTTTGTTTTCGTTCTAATCATATTTTGAGTATTCATTATTCGCTGGGATCATGGTAATGTTCGCCGTGATTCTCGTGTTCTCCAGGAAAGTGAACTTATATACAGGGTGTTTCACGAAAGGTGGACAAATTCGATATTGCGAAAACTACGCGTCGCAACAAAAAAACGCTTGTGTCTTTTTGGTCCTGGGCCAGGGGCCTATTTAGGAAAATTATTAAAGTCCGAGATAATTAGATTGTTATTTATTTTTGCGTAATTAACATTTTTAATATTGTGTTTAAGGGCATAGTTTCAATTAGAAAATTGCTCAGCATCATCGAAAACCACTAAATCAACAAATTGCAGAACGATAGAAGGCACGCGCAGCATTTTACGGCTTTCTGAAAAACCGCACAAATTCGACGGGTTTTAAGTTTCGGTTTGCTATCGGAGCGCATCTCGGCCCCGGCAGCACCGCGCCCCGTGGAGAAATAGTGCATCCAACCTCTGCTGCGCTGTCATCGCGCGACGCAGCAGAGGCTGGTTGCACTATTTCTCCACGGGGCGCGGTGCCGCCGGGGCCGATATGCGCTCCGATAGCAAACCGAAACTTAAAAACACGTCGAATTTGGCGGCTTTCAGAAAGCCGTAAAATGCTTCGCGTACCTTCTATCGTTCTGAAATTTGTTGATTTAGTGTTGTTTTTGATGATGCTGAGCAATTTTCTAATTGAAACCATGCCCTTAAACACAATATTAAAAAGTTAATTATGCAAAAATAATTAACAACTTAATTATCCTGGACTTTAATAATTTTTGGCCCCTGGCACAGGACCAAAACGACACAAGCCTTTTTTGTTGTTGCAACGCGTAGTTTTCGTTATAGCGAATTTGTCCACCTTTCGTGAAAACACCCTGTATATATTGTATTTACTCGAGTAATAGCCGCGCACTACTTATGAGCAAAGCCTTTGCCGTCTACTTTCCCTGACAGAAAACATGTAAAGCCAATCATCGCGTTGCGCTTAAATAACAGAGCGAATAACCAGATCGAAAGCACGATTCTCCGCGCAAATGCGATCTCCACAGATGGTATCGTCGCACGGCTTGTTATCTCTGTCCTGTGAAACAGCTGGAATGATGCTGTCGATCGCGGTGATTGGCAATCTGCGTGGTCCACGGAAAAGCGGAAACCCTCGGGATTTCTTCACAAACTGTGCGGCTATTACTCAAGTAAATACTTTATATATATATATATATATATATATATATATATATATATATATATATATATATATATATATATATATATATATATATATATATATATATACGCACACACACACATATATATGTGCGTGCGTGCGTGTGTGTGTGTTAAAGTTTACCCTAAACGAAGTACGTACTTCCAGTAACAAATCACGAAATCGGCAGGCACACTAAAGAAGCAGGAGAAGAAGAAGAAAAAAGAATTTGCGCAACAACGCTTTGTATTTCATTGCTGTCTCGAAATTTCGGTGTTGCGAAACAAACCGGACACTCTTTTCTCTCCTTACATATAAATGTTAATGAGGAGCGCGGTCGACAAAGGGATGACGAAGTGGGACCGTGACTCTGAGGTAATTGGCTCCCTTTAGACTTAAACAGCCGCCGCGTGCTGATTCAGAACTTAAGTACGCGGCTGAACACGCCGACGCCCCAAGTAGGCGCGACAGATTCATTACCATTTAGACTTTAATATTGTAGGCACTATTTGCGTACAACGCAAGCTTTCCGCAGGACACGCCTATATGACCCAGTCGGCGCAACTATAGCAATAGAGAAAATGGCAAGGAGGGCCACAAAGACTTTCTTGCAGAACTATGCATATTTTCAAGTTAATTTGGGTTTTGGGAAGCACGCTTCCTTCGTACATTTAAAGTATCCCATGAATGGTCGAAGACGTCCATTTGTACTTCGTTTCAGCTTAGGTTCGAGTGCGGCCGATGTTATGAGCCGAAGGGCCAATCAAACAGCGAAAGAGGCACAACGTCATGGCGTGCTCTCTGCAGTTGATAGGACCAGCCGGTATTCGCCGTCTCTCTGTGCGTGCTTCTCCGCCGGCTAGTGCTATCAAGCGCAGAGAGCACGCCATGACGTTGCGCTTTTTGCGCCGTTTGATTGGCCCTTCGGCTCATACCATCGTCCTCGCTCGGACCTAAGGTGAAACGAACTATAGCGTCCTTGTTTGTGTAGCTGTAGCGTAGAAATATCACACGCGAGAACGTTAATACTTTGCTCTCTGTTATTCGAGTAGTATATGCATGATGTAGACTCTAAAATATATCGAGCCTTTACTTTCGGGCAAATTACTTGCGATAGCCTGCGCTGCGACAATGAAGGCTGGTTCTCGCAGCACCGTTTTCTTGCGTCATCTTACGTTATGCATAATTCACCGAAATCATTCATGTCTCGAATGTCTTGAACTGGTAGCCACGCTTAATATAAAGTGCAGATGTCCAGGTGACTTGTACGTAAGATATCGTAACGTAACGTAACTTACGAAAATGGGGCTGTGTGAACCTCGTAAGTGCGTGCACCGTCGGTCTACGTGTCACAACGCACACTGTCTTTTTTCTTCTACGTCTGTTTACATATAGTTTTAATTTTGTCATTCACCGAACTCCCTTTGTGTAGATTGCAGGGACTGGTATTCACATGTGCTTCGAGGGAAACTAGAGGCACGAAATTCCTTAGAGTGTATAGCTTTGATCGGCTAGACGAATACGCTGAGAGAAGTTGGGCTTACGTGCACTTTTTAAGCATTCGCGCAGTAATTATTTCAAATGAAAACATTCCCCCGAGACAGAAGAAGCTGCAACATTCGATCAGTCATATTTATTTGCCAGTATATTTACGATTGTAGACGACGAGAGATTCCCTGCCTCTGCTAATACGTTCATTTAGCTTTCATGCGTATATTGGACAACCAACACAAACAGTATAATTAACGTAACAAAGGGTCGGTTGGAATATCTAAAGTTGCGCAATTTCAGAATTTGAAGAAAGGCGCCGATGAGTATGTCTACAAATGTCTCATCAAAAGAGCAATGTTCGTTCGAGAAAACAAATTTTGGAGTTTACGCGTGCACCTCCGAATCGCTGGCTGCCGCTTTGCTGGCAACAACCAGCAGGGGCGCTCGTGACGTCAAGACTCAAAGGTTGTATCCGCGAGCAGACGACGCTCCCTCCTCCTCGGCGTTGTGCGTTTTAGTGATACTGAGCGTCTGTGGTCTTGCGGATTCTGTCTGGTTTAGGCTATCTGCAGCACGCAGTGGGCGGTGGAGAGAATTAGTAATGTGCTTGAGGCGTAATAACAACACGAAGGAATGTAGCAGCGGGACATCACGTCGGTTTTCGATCAAGAATTCTTTGCGATAGTAGTTGGCCCGAGCAATCCGACGGGAACGCTGGCTCCTAGCCGTTCGCGTCGTGCTAGAAAACAGTTCGCACCGTGCTTTCAAACGAAACCTTCCATACCATTCGTAGCGACAACTGCGTTCATATGACGGTGGATCGCGACCGCCACGGGTAGTCCCATCGGAGGCGGCGCAAGCGGATCGAATGCGAATAGTCAATCGTCTAAAATCTCGCGCCTAAAATCTGACGGCTGACCATTGCTTAACTCAGACAAGCGTGATGAATCGTATAGTTTATTATCTAGCTCCCACGTACAATCGCGAGAGCGCCCTTTGGTTTTAGTGCTTTTTATACTGGCGAAACAGGCTCAAGCTACCGATATGAGCTCATGTTAATACAACATCTGACGACACAACAAGATGGCGGACCGGTAAACTCGCAGGTTAGTTTCGGTTTCGGCTGTATTTCTACGATTAAAAAGTTATTTAAAAAGCTTTCGGGGAAATGTATTTGTTCCTCTAGGCTCAGTTTCTTGCGCTCTTTCAGAAAATATGCTTAGTTAAAAACGTTCAAATTGACGCCGGGCGTTACGAATCCCGAGCGCCTTACCATCACTCCTCAGCCAATGGGATTGCGGCATGATCGGATAAGAACGCCAGAGAACGCCAGGGAACGTATTAGGCCACGCCCCGCTGTTCTTAAGCTGTTAGTGTCCATGCACCAAGCAACTGAGGGAGAGAAGGAGACAAGAGCGCGCGGAGCGGGACTTCAGAAGGCCCAGCTCTGCTTGATATGGTTAGTGGGTATACCTAAAACTACAGCTGCCCTTATCTCCATTGCACTCGTTGAATGCGTTAGAGCGCGGAACGCCGGCGTTCGGCGTTTGACTCTCGCGTTCGAACGCGTTCGACGAGTGGGGTAGAGACAAACGCAGCTAGCTTTAGGAGTATACACAGTAACATAGCCTCCTATATACTGACAAAGCCTGGCAGATCGCCACGAGAAGCGGCCGCCGAAATGGGAAAGGTGGAGCGGCAGACAATGGATGAAAGGCAAGCCACGTGACTGGCGCCCCGCTGCGGCGAGCCGCCGAAACACACTTTTTCCGAGCGAACAAGCGTATTTCGGGTCCTCGCAGCTGCAAAAGCTGTGCGCTGACGTCCAGGTTCTCCGAGAAATGGCTCTTTGATGCCTCTGTGCTACCAGATCCTCGCGCACCAAATTCGAGACCGGGCACTCTATGACTTTGTCGTGGAACTGCCAGGCTTTGTGAGTACAGAGGAGGCTATGCGAGTAAGCATTCTAACCCGAGCTCGGCTTTCTGACGTCCGCGCGCGGCATCGTCGCCTCCTCTTCCTCAGTTTCTCGGCGCGTAGCTTCCGAGCAAACCGACCGAAATCATCTGACGTAATTCAATAGGCCCGCATGGCAACGCGCGAGAGCCCCATGGAGACGGGAAGTACGTCAACAGAACTTGCAAACCCCGCGAGCTCACAACGTTACGGGGGAGACGTGTTTCGTGCTTCAACTAGGGGAACGTCCGCGATTGCTTCAGAACTATGCACGAACCCAGAATTCAAAAAGCGGAGATGGGATTGCAGCGCAGTTTCGGCTCGTCTTTTTTTGCCCCGGAGGATAGGAATCTTGCGAAAAGCAAACAGGGTCACGCAACTGCAGAACTTTTTTAAAACCAAGTATTGCGACAAAAGACAACAATAGTAATATGAAAGGTCAGGTAGGAAGAGACAATTTAACTACGATCCCTGAGGCGACAGCGTTCAAGTTATAATTGCTTCTTGGTTGAAATAATATAAAATATTTCATGGTTCGACGAAGCCGTATGAAAACATGGGCTATGTTTCATATATGCGGTTTGGAAGACAGTTGTTGTTGTTTTTTCACGCTCGAGCTCTTCGAAAGTTTTCGACACGCGAGTACAGGATTGAACAATGAAAGTTGTGTTTAGAGAGTACACCCATTTAACAACCTGTCCCCCCCAAAAACAACAACAACAACAAAAACAACAACAAAACAACAACAAAAACAAATTACGCATTACTGCTAGCCATTATTGTGATCAAATCAGAAGTGGATTTAATGTTTGTAATGAGCCAAAATACCAGAGATTATACATTACTATATTAGACAAAAAATAATAAGTTTTATTCACTGCAATACAAAACATCGCATCGAGGAACGCTAAGTTTCCGATGCGGTTTTGCGGTTTTGGCCCATAAGAACTACAAACAAGCGAATCACCAAGCAGGAATATCACAAATCATATACTTTCCCACGTTGTTTAAGCCGTCAGTAGCTATAAAAGTAACGACAACCAACAGCGGTGATATGACGTAGCACACTTCACGGGAAGGGCATTTAGCGTCATCGAGTTTATTCATCTGCCAAACGCCGCCATGTTTGCTTTCCAAAACCTGAACGGTGCACCTTCATGCTACTTCTTGTCCCACAACAAGTACCTACTTCAGCGCCTTTTATTAAATATTAACTTTTAGCATAGCGTTCATTAGGTATTGCCATGTGCCGAATTAAAAACAGTCTGCGCACGACGTTTCACCCTGCTCAGTGTCGCACCCCAAACCATTTGTTGTTGTTTTTGTTTTTAAGGTATGAACCAAATTTTGTTTCCTTATTCACCGATTTATTTTCAAAGACTGACGAGATTGGTTCTCTCATATGCTTTGCCGGAAAGTAAAAGTTCCAAAATAAGTTTACAAAGAAAAAGAATATTCTGAAGAGACATCTCAAACGTGGTGAAGCTGGAGCCTGGAAGAGTGAATACAGAGAGATCTTTGAAAGGAAATGACGTTTTGTGTCGGAAACCTTCCTATGCGGAGTGCAAGTTCGTCTGCTTCTTTTGCAGGGGTTGTGGTGACGTCAGAGAGACGCCGAGCTCTGATTGGCTCTGATTGAAGGATAGTGGGTAGACCTCAAGGCAGCTTGCTTTGAGGTCTACCCACTATCCTTTCAATCAGAACCAATCAGAGCTCAGCGTCTTTTGACGTACCCACAACCCCTGCAAAAGAAGCAGACAAACTTGCCCTGTCTCGCACAGTTCGACTGCAGCTGACTCTACACAGTCTGATGGAGTCAGTGAAATAGGAAACAAAAAGGTGCATCGTCATCGTGTTTGTTGATTTTGCGCGTTTACTATAACCCACTAAACGAATCGCGCACAAATGCACCGTGATTTTTTTTTTTGCGTGATTGGTTTAGTTGGTTATGGTAAACGCACGAAGACGACAGGCACCATGAGGATACTATTTTGGCACTGGTTTCTTAGAAAAGTTTAGGAAACCGGGTTTGCACATCACATACGGTACGATGGGGCCCTTGGGTACAAACTGCGCATGCGCTACCGCGAAGACACGCATATGCCCAGTCCGCACAGGAGGGCCCAGTGTACCGTATCGGATGTAGAAAAACGGTTCCCTAAAACTTCCTATTGACCCAATCGTATCGTAGTTTCGGCTACGGTGCGACATGAATTGAAATAGAGTATAAACGGAATGTTGAGAAAGACTTGCTTGAGATTCTGGAATCCTCTTGAGTGTTCACAGTTACAACACCCGTTTCAGCAGCTGCGACATTTCTCAATCTTGTCTATATTCCAAAAAAAAAAGAATAGCTTATAGTAGATAGTGTCAGATTCCGGAGCCGTGCTTTCTAGTACAAACAGGGTACGCCTAGATTGACTTGAGCCCTTTTGTTGCGCGTCGACGTCGCGCGTCTCAATTTCGGAAGTGCTGTACGCTTGCGTAAAGCAGAGTGCTTTATTGATCAAAGACTATCGGTTCCAAAGATAAGTTAGAAATATTTGAAGGTCTCGCGAATAAATCGGTGCGCTTATAAGTGCCTCTTTTTTTTACGTTTTTCACAGAGGTACATCTCTTTCCATTGAAAACGACCATGATGTCGACGTGGAAAAACCATTAAGAACATTCGTTGCTCAAATGGCAGCAAGCAAGCACCAATGATCCTTCTATCACTGCCCCTGTGATTATAATGAAATATAAAAAAATTATCTCTGAAGCTGTGCGACGGGCTCTTCCTGCCCTATGATTTGTTATTGTGTTTTTTTTATTGAGCGCCCTCAGGCGTACCGGCAATTACAATTACTTTAAATATTTAAAATTTTCGCTCGCTATTTTGTGCCACCTCCTCGCGCAATCACCCGTTTTATAACTCCTAACTACCACTGCACAGCTAGCATTACCTCTATGAAAGCATCCCTATCCTTGCCTAACCCCTCTTCTTGGTAGATAAATATTTCGCCTATGTTTGTTTCGCAAGATTTATCACTCTAACCAAACACTTCGCCAAGCACTGTTTTGAGAACCATATCTTTCAAGCAAGCAACAAAAAATTAGGGTCCCCTGTTGCGACATGTGTACATTTAATTTCTCCTTGCCCCAAACCTCCGATGATTAGAATCACTTTCTCGCATTCATAGTTTGAATTACGAACACTGCTGATTTTAGAATTGCAATTACTAATTTGTTAAATGGTGTTTCGTAGTAATATTGCAATTTCTCTTTTTTCACTTTTATGTTTGTGTTACAATGTCCACTCCTATTTGTAATGCCTTCGGGGCTGGGATAAACATAAATTAATTGAAATGAAAATACCGACTTTCAAAACATCGAACGTCGAATCTATTTCAGTTAAAGAATTGTCAGCAAGAAATAAATTAATATATTCTTGCTAGTACAATGAAAGCTAAACAAAAGAGAAGGACGAGGACAGCCCGGAGACGTCTGTTGTCGGCTCTCCCTTTTGTTTAGCTTCAATTACATTAGTAAAAAACGTCAACACGCTCGTCAAACTCATATTATTATTTTTTTCTTCCTGACATTTGTCACATCCGTCGACAACGTCAGTTTTTGTATTGAAGATATTAGGCTTAGGAAACAAATTTTCACTCTTTTTTAATTAATGTTTTATCCAGATAACGTCATGTTCTCAAATTATCGTGTTCAATCCCAACCGGTAAAATGACATTTTGAGACGTCGTCCTGTCTATTTTCTGTCTCTTCTACGTTTTGATGTTTCTTCTCTACACCAGTCTCAGGTTAATTCAACACGGTTAAAATTCACCAGCTCGCCTGCACCCTTACCATGTATGCTCAAGGAGTTCAAGCTTTCTGCGATGCGTAGTTCATTTACATGGGGCTGAAAACACGGTTCTCTTTTCTCGGGAACGTCCTTTGCATATTCGTTCGTTTTATTTACATTGCTTTCTGAGCTGACAAGAATAACAGAGAATGGATCGTACCGTTTCCAGGACGTACCAAGCACCGAAGTCAGCCTGGGCGTGCATCAAAAGAGCCCCGCAGTCCCCTGCATTCCGCGTTGCAATCTGGGATTGCCAAGGGGCCTACTGCGATTTTTCGAGCAGGGTCTATTTAGCGAAAGATTTATCGTGAATTTGGGGACACGACTGCTGTGCGCCCTAGAAAAACATGAGGCTTACGTTGAACCGGGTTCATTTGCTGCTCTAAGTCGAGGAATATCGAGTTTCGAATGGATGGCCTGAAATAGGGACAACCAAAAACGCGTTCAACAGGAGGCTCGTGGAAACATTCATGAATTTTTTAAAAGCAAGTGAACTCTTGCATTAGTGATTTCCTAGCTCGGATGACCAAATTTGTCCCCATTAGTCAAGCGCAGTATTTTTCTTATTTTTATTTTTCACAAAACGCGCACGTGCCATACTTTTTGATGTCATGAATTACGATATCTGACTAAAAATTATAAAAAAAGGGTTCTTTTTGTTCGTTGTGTTACATCGTCAAAAGCTTAAAGTATGCATGCAGTTATGTTATGTTTATCTTTATTCAAACAACTGGAAATTCAATATCCTCCCCCCAAAAAAAAAAATTGTGTCACGTCCCACAAATAGTAAGGCACGCTCGTATCACTGGAAAGTGTTAAGTCTGACCGTCAGCGAGCGTAAGCAGTTATTATGCATTAATCTTTCTAGCTTCATGGTACCTTTAATATATTTTATAACAACTTTTTCGGGTTGATCAATTTCATTTCCGCTTGTACGGGTCGTCTGAAACCAGCCGGGTCGATGGTGTAGGAGAGATTGGGGTGTAAAGGGGAGATTCTCTTTTTAGTCTCAAACCACTTTTGACAGGTTTTCCCGCTCATCTCAATCCGAGCGACGGCCAATTTAATTCAAGTGCCACCCGATTTAATCCAAGCGCCACACATTTTAATTCTTGCGCTATCCAATTTAATCCCGGGGTCGGTCAATTTATTCCACAATATATATGTATATGCACTTATTTTCTTCAGTGGTCGTGTTTTGCTTACAGATTTGATAACTTAGAGTAATTGTTTATACAACTAGATTTTTGGAAGACAACTGAGAATTTGTTCGCTACTGTGATTATTTGGAGTTACTAGTCCTACTATTGACGACGCCTAATTGATATGTTGATTACTCTTTTTGTAACCTCGAATTATTGTGGCGCACTCAAATTTATTTGGGCCGAATGACGTTTTGTTTAATCTTTCTATTACCCGACTTATCATTTATACAATTCACTCTTTTGATTACTTTACGCTATTATTGATACACTGATTTTATTTAAAACTTAGTTCACGGACTAAAGTTACTCGAAGTGATCCAAAGAGTAATAATAATGTGAATTGAGCTCTCAAACGAAAATTTAATACTATATATAAACCTGAAAGTATAAAACTGCCCTCCTCCTCTTTGCTGTTTTATACTTTCAAGTTTATATCCATTAACCAACACGCTCGTTTTCAATTGTTAATACTATAATAACACGCAGTAAAAAAAAAAGTCACCAAAATGTCAGTTAGGCCGAATTAAAGTCGACTGGATTAATAGTAACTAAAAGTAATCAAAGGAGTAATCATAATGTCAATAAACATAACATAAACTTATTCCGAGATGCACACCGAGTTATATAAATATTTGGGTGTGCAAATAACAAATAATCTTTCCTGGGGTACTCACTTCAATATGTAATCAATAATGGGAACCGCATGTTAGGCTATCTTAAAAGAAACTTCTCTCCTCTTCCACCTCTTTAAATCTACTCCTTTATAAGTCTTTGGTCCGAAGTAAACTTGAATATGCCGCAGCTATCTCGGACCCTGGTATAACACTTGCATCATCACTTCAAGCCATTCGAAACCGTTCTGCTCGATTCATACTACAAAACTATCACCGTACATCCAGTGCATCAGCAATGAAATTCAATCTCTGCTTACCTGACTTCTCTCTTCGCAGAACAGTGTCACGCTTGTGCTCATTTCACAAGATCTATTATCTTAACACGTCAATGCGCCAGCTTTTGTTAATACAACCGTCTTACATCTCATCGAGCTTCGACCATCGATATAAAGTTGGTATTGCTCACTGTCACACGTCACGTTTTATTCAGTCTTTTTTGCCCAAAACGTCACTGGACTGGAATCGCCTTCCCGCAGCTGTAGTCGAGATTGCCGAGAGCTCCGATTTTCGAGTTACTGTTTACAATTTTTTTTGTATCCTCTTTAACTCTCTTGTTAAGTGAATTTGCTTGTGTGTGTATTGTTTCAAATTATATTTTTGTCCTGTTTAAGTCACTAGTTAAGTATATTTGTTTTGTTTGTATATTGTTGCTAAGGCCCCCCCCCCTTTTCTGAAATACCCTCGGGTCCTCAAAAGTATCAATAAATAGATCAGCAAAATAAAATATACCGATCAATTAGTGCTATAGTTACACGAAGTAAACAAGCCACCAAAATGTCAGTTAGGCTGAATTAAAGTCGTGTGGATTAATAGTAACTCGAAGTAATAAAAAATAATAATAATATCAATAGACATCATATAAAATTTCAATTGGTTGAATATTTGCTAAAAGTAATCAAATGAGTAATCACAATGTCAATTAGGCTGAATTAAAGTCCATCGATTCAAAAGCAGCTTGAAGTAATTAAGAGTAATAATAATCTGAATAGAGCTCATAGTAAAAATTGGGTTGTGGGGATATTTATACAGCGGGTGGTTGGTCAGCCATTTAAAGTTGCGACGAGTCACTCGCTGTAGATGAGCAATTTAGCCAGTGCAGTACAACCGCTAGCCTGGGGTCTTTAACGTGCACCACGCAGTTGTGATACACGACCGCACGCCGGTACGATGCTCATCCAGATCGAAACGGGCAGGGGTGGGGCTCGAACCCAGAGCTCATAGTAGATAAATTGGTAGTAGTAACTCGAAGTTAATCACAAGATTCACTAAAATGTGTATTGCGCCGAATCGAAGAGCCTTGAGCCAATAGTAACACAAATTAATCAAGAGTACTCATCAAGTCAATTAGGCTCATAATAAACCATTTTGTTAAATATTAGCTCAAAGTATCCAATTATTCATCACAATCTCAACTAAACCAAATTAAAGTCCAATGGGTCAGTAGTAACTTGAACTAAACAAGAGAGTAATATCAATGTTAATTTGACCCATAAGAGATGAATTGGCAGTGTAATAACTCAAAATAATAAAATTCAGCAAAATGTCAATTAGGCCGAATTAAAGTCTATTGGGTCAAGAGTGAGTAAAAGTAATCATAATGCCACTTCAGTTTTTAATAAATTAATTGGTTGAATATTAGCTCGAAGTGATAAAGAGTCATCAAATTGTCAATTTGTCCGAATTTACATTCATTTGTTAGAAGTAAATGCGACTAAAGTACAGAGAGCAATAATAATGTGCATTGAGCTCATAATACATTCATTGGTGATATAATAACTAAAAGTAATCAAGAGGAAATGCAACATGTCATCTAGGCTGAGATAAAGTCTAGTGAGTTAATAGTAACTCGAAGTAATTCAAATACTAATCATAACGTCAGTTGAGCTCAAAACAAATCACTTGTTTGATTTGCTGAAAATAATCAAAAGTAATCAAGATGTCAGTTAGGCCGAAGAGTAATCACAATTTGGCTTGAGCTCATAAGTAATCACTTAGTTGATTATTTGCTCAAAGTAATCAGAAGAGTGTTCATGATGTCAATTAGGCTGAATAAAACTTCATTCGGTGAATAGTAAGAGTAATAGAAAGACGATCATGATGGTGTCTGAGCTGAGAGTAAATCGGTTGTTTGGATAAAAAACTCAAAGGAGTAAAGGGTGAGAAATATGTTAATTTAAACAATTAAAAGTAAAACGGGTCACTAGTAAGTCAGAGTAATCATTATGTCAATAATACTGATATAAACTTAGTTTGGTGACTAATATTCCAGGTAGAGATAAAAATTAACCACTAAGTTAATTGGGATAATTTAATGTCAATTGTGTGATTAAGAACACGGAGTAATCAAAGAGTAATCAAATCTTGGCTGAAGTTATATGACGTCGCATGTGTCAATAATAAATCAAAGTAATCGACTAGGTAATAAAAATGTTTGCTACTCTAAAGTAAGCAGAGTGCCAAATGAGCTTCTATGAAGTTATATTTTGTCAATATTTCGTCAAAGTAATCGACAAAGTAATAAAAAATTATCGTTGAACTTTTATCATGTATATTGTATTATTAATAGGTCTAAATGGTTAGAAGTGGAAGTCAAACGTCTACTAAACTTTAAACAATATCAGTGTGTCAATATTAGCGCGAAGTAATAAAAAAGTAATCCTAAACTGCAATTGTACTTATATCATCTGAATTGTACCAATTATAAGTAGAGTAATAAGAAAGATTAAACAAAACCTGCATTCAGCTAAAATAAATTCGAGTGCGCCACAATAACTCGAGGTTACAAAAAGAGTAATCGACATATCAATTAAGCGTCGTCAATAGTGGGACTCGTAACTCCAAGTAATCACAATAGTGATCAACTTATCAGTTGTCCTCCAAAAAATCTAATTGTATAAACAATTATTCTAAGTTACCAAGTGTATAAGCAAAACACGACCACTGAAGACAATAAGTGCATATACAGGGTGTTTCACGAAAGGTGGACAAATTCGATATTGCGAAAACTACGCGTCGCACCAAGAAAAGGCTTGTGTCGTATTGGACCTGGGCCAGGGGCCTATTTAAGAAAATTATTAAAGTCCGGTATAATTAGATTGTTAATTATTTTTGCGTAATTAACTTTTTTTAATATTGGGTTTAAGGGCATGGTTTCAATTAGAAGATTGCTCAGCATCATAAAAAAACACTAAATTAACAAATTACAGAACGATAAAAGGCACGCGAAGCATTTTACGGCTTTCTGAAAGACCGTACAAATTCGACGGGTTTTTAAGTTTCGGTTTGCTATCGGAACGCATCTCGGCCCGGCAGCACCGCGCCCCGTGGAGAGAAAGTGCAACCAACCTCTGCTGCGCTGTCATCGCGCGACGCAGCAGAGGCTGGTGTCACTATTTCTCCACGGGGCGCGGTGCCGCCGGGGCTGAGATGCGCTCCGATAACAAACCGAAACTTAAAAACCCGTCGAATTTGTACGGTTTTTCAGAAAGCCGTAAAACGCTGCGCGTGCCTTCTATCGTTCTGCAGTTTGTTGATTTAGTGGTTTTTGATGACGCTGAGCAATTTTCTAATTGAAACTATGCCCTTAAACACAATAATAAAAAAGTTAATTACGCAAAAATAATTAACAATGTAATTATCTCGGACTTTAATAATTTTCCTAAATAGGGCCCTGGCCCAGGACCAAAAAGACACAAGCCTTTTTTTGTTGCGACGCGTAGTTTTCGCAATATCGAATTTGTCCACCTTTCGTGAAACAGCCTGTATATATTGGGGACGAAATTGACTGACCCCGGAATTAAATTGGGTAGCGCAAGGATTACATTCTGTGTCGCTTGGATTAAATTGGGTGGCAGTTGGATTAAATTCGCCGTTGCTTGGATTAAGATGAGCACTGAAAACCTGTAGAAAGTCTTAAATGTCTGGGAAGGAGGGGGGGGGGTTGATCGTTCCCCCCCCTCCTTTTTTTTTCGATGCCATTGTATTAGGCAGTGGTTAATATTTGATATCATCGACGTTTCCTAGGTGGCGCATGCCGCTGCCTGATTATAAAAATTTCTCCACCCGTGCGCATCCATCCGTCCCGTCCGTTTTCCCGCAGTTTCCGCTCGTGCCGAGCGGTGCCTGGCCAACTCGTCCCGAGTGGTGGTGAGGACCGGTCCGTTCTTCGGAGGAAAGATCTCCGTGGAGGACACCAAGGACGACGCATGCGTAGTCCTGGGGGACCCGGAATCCCCCAGGGACGCCTACGTCCTCGACATCGACCACAAGCTTTGCGGAAGTCGGCTCGTGGTGAGTGCGTCGTCGACCCGCCTTTCGGAGCCCCTTTCCTCTATCAACGGGAGATTTCCCGTTCCTTCCCTAAACTCTGTTCTTCTTTCGATGAGTTGAACCATCGAAGCAGGCGGCACGCATTTGTTGAACAGAAGCAATCCACTTGTTAATGATACCACATATAACGAGGTGCCGCTTGTAGCGATGCGTTTCTAGAATTTCTAGACTGGAAACGATCAGTTTCTAGTCTAGATAAGACGATGATCGGTTATTTTTTTCGGGTTTTCTCATTATCGTTAAAAGTGGATTGCACTGTATACCTACATAAATCATGCATACAGAGGGTAATGCGCCCAACGAAGGTAATATGATATATTCCTTCGGAATGGCGAACAAGCTTACCAAGAGTCGTAGATGATGTTTATACACATATTGCCCCTATATTGATAGGGCAAGAGATAGAAGTTTGAATTGCAGTAGCGCTATAATGAATGCCGTTGCTCTGTCGTTGGAAGCCCGCCTGCGGGAAGTAGAAAGATCAGAAAGTTATGTGAATAGATTTTACATGTGATAGAGGATTTAATGAGCGTCGACAAAAACTATTCCTAAAATTTCCACACTGGTTTCTAAGCAGTTTAATAAAGTAGCATCTACGACAAGACGGTGCGAAATTCTCTCGCAATTCAGGAACGATCGTGCGCATATATTTCCGGAACATTTTTTTTGTTATAGTGCGAGCGAGTGTTTTTCAGATATTTTTGTACGTGGGACGTTGACGTCCCAATCTGCAACCCTAAAATGATGTAAATATACTCGACCATTATGAATGAAATACGTGCTAATGGGAGAGAAATAAGAACAATATGCGAAATATCTCAAGAAGAAACTAACTGACGAAATCATCATAAGTAGAATGCGCTTTTCGGTCGGTAAGTCTGAGTAAAATCGTCTACATTGCTTAACATTCAACTTGAACGCGAAAACGAATAAAGTTTCTGAGTTTACATTTTCGTAGAAGACAGAGTCTGCCAATCAAGCAAAGAAATAAAAGTATGCGAGGGAATCAGAAAACTCAGAACATGATTACACAAAAGACATTTGATGTGCGCAGGTATATAGGGCATGACGTTTCACTTGCTCGTGAACGCACACACCTTTTGCAGAATAAATTATCATTCGAACAGCCAATCAACCAAAATTGTAATTGGTATCAAACCTGGTTAGCATTATCAAGAGAGACAGCGAGAAATCGAGGGCGTAAGTTTTCACAACGCCTCGGTTAAGTTAAGTTGATTAACTCGAAAAATACGTGAGTGGATCTCAGTGTGATCCCACGGGGTACGTACGGGGCGTTGAACAAGTTCCAGCTGACGTACAATCCTTACCTCTACCTAGAGCTAAAAATAGAAGGTCGTTTTCAAACTGTCCTGTCGCTTATAACCGAAAGCACAGTTAAACGATGCGAACGGCCGAACGCAGGGACTTAATCCGCTAAAATTTACAAACTGGAATCCATTACCTCAAACCGGATCAAACTCGAGACTAGAAAAAAAAAGAAAAGAAAAAGGGCGTCCGTCCTTTGGCGGTGCAAAACGTAACACATGTGCATGCGTGCTACTGCCCGTAACGACTCAACCGATACGTGACCGGTATTGGGAACTGCCTAACGATAAAGCTCTCCCCGCTGAAACAAAAACAAAAATAAAAATAAAGAAGCCGATTTGTTTATGTCTTCCGCGTGCAAACCGACAAAAAAAGTGCCGATGTGTCTCTCCAAACTCCAGCTGATGCAGTCGGCAGTTTAACTACCTGCAGAGCGCAGCTTTGGGACCGTCGCTCGGCACGGGCCCGCACGTGACGTGCATTCTCCGATGCTCACCCGTCACACAATCTGCCCGGATATGAAAGCCCTAAGGCCGAAATCCTACGGCATGCCGCCGTCCCAAAAGCGAAGCTCGGGGAAAGTTCGCCCCGAATGAAAAATGAAAACAAACAACTGCAACATAAAAGTTAAAAAAAAACTAAAAAAAACACGCACCTATTCATCATGATGTGTCGGCCAGAGTTGCGGATGTGAAACAGGAGAGAGCGGATGTAACTTTGCTAGCGAAGAACGAAGGCTATTCTGCTTTAAGAAGAACCTGGAGGCGTTGGGGTGCATTGGACAAAAGAACAGGCACCGCATCGATACCAGCTAGAAGAAAAGGCCTACGATGACGTCATCATCGGTGGATCCCGACGCGGCCCAAGCGGCAAACAGGCTGAAGCTTTACCAGAGCAGGCGCAGCGCGGCGGACGCCGCGTCCGTCTTCGCGTCGCCGCGTACTAAGTGTATTGCCCTCGTGAGACGATATCGCGCGACGACGCAGTGTTCGTAGACCGCGTTCCCTCCTACGCTAAGCTACGCCGCAACGAAGAAGCCGCTACTGTGCCTGAGCGCCGATGGCCTTGAATGTAGAGTTCCGGGTGTTGCAGCGGGTTGCGGAGAGCGTTGCGGAACGGCGAAAACGATCTACGAAAACTCCCTTTTATAATGTCCACTAGAGGTTTAACTGGCGCTAGTGTCTATGCGACTTCCGGGAGGCGAATTGAAGCAGACTTTTGCGGGCGTTTCTGCGCATTCCTATGGGAAAACGCGCGTGCATTTTGTCTCTTTGCCGGAAAATAACATGAAACTCTTTTGTTATTTGAGTCGTACCGAATAGTATGTAGCCTTATTAACATTGTAAAAGTGTAATTTTTATAGTTAGCGCATTTTTCTTTATCGGTGAACGATGTTTAACTTCTGCTATATTTCAGACCCAAACCTGAGTTCCACTGCAAGTGCGTAAAAGCAAGCGACGATTCTAAGAAAAATAACAATCGAAATGTGCTAAAAGCTCGCGAGCATTGCGGTGATGCTTATATTTCTAATATGCAAGTCCTGTCACTATATCAAAATATTTTCGTCTTGCATCTTAATGAGCGGTTAAAAACATTCTAAACGTAAAGAATGAAGTACGTGGGCTATGAATGGTGTCTCTTTATATTATTTTTCTATACGGGCAGCTTTTATCAGGCACCTGTTCTATAACATTTCGAGCGTGTCGATGATGTATCGAACGTAGAGCAACCATCTTCGCATGAGAAGAACAAATAAAGCAACAGTACTTACTCGTTGAAAATCGGGTTATATTACGTGGCCTTCAATTTGTTTTGATCGTACATGCACAGGGAGTCACTGATCCAGTGCTACAGCGTAGTTCTTGCCTCTTTCTTGGTTTCCCCAGATGTCCTTCTTTCGTTTGGCCGGATATATCCCCCATGCTGAAAAGTGCCGGCGTCATGTTCGCGCTAACAGTGTCTGACAGTGCACATAAATACATGCACGAAGCCGTTTCCAGCACAGTTTTTACTGCAATGATTTTGTAAAGAAGAACACCATAACTGACCAATTATTTACACCTTCCTGACTGAGAAATGTTCCAAGTTATTAGCTACGAACTAATTATCTCGGGATATTTGCTCTTATAATCGAGCTCATGGAGAAAGCGCACAAACTTTTTCCCATAGAAATGCATTACCGCAAGTCAATTTTCGACTGGTTGCTGTCTGGTTCAAGTTGCGACAGCACTCTAGCGCCAGTTGAACCTCTATCGTGCATTACAATAACTTTATGATAGGCACGAAAGAGGCACCGCACCGGTACAACCTAGAAGACAAGACCTCAGATGACGTCATCGTCAGTGGATCCCCGACGCGCGTCCGTCTTTGCGTCGCCGCATACTGGTGTGGCGCTCGTGAGACGCTCATCACGCGACGACGCTACGACGGACGCTTCGCTTTGCGGCTGCTGGTCCAAGCTTCAGCGCGTTTCCGCTTGGGGCGCGTCGGGGACCCACTGACGATGACGCTGTAGCGGGGAGGGGGGGGGGGAAGACAGCAAAAAGGGCAATGTTTTTTTGTTTTTTTACTCGTATTGGTTTTAGGAATTGTAGTAAAAAAAGTCCGACGACACCTAAGCACTTCTTATGAGCTGTGAATGCGAAAGCATGTCGTTCTTCCACTCCCTTAGTTCGTCTGCGGCCTAGTGGCGTGGGCGGCCACGTTTCCAGTACTGCCGAGAGTAGCGGCCGACGGTCGAGCTCTCGCTTTCGTGAGCAGCGCTGAGCTCGGCTGTACAACCTCCTTCGAGTTCGTCCGAACGGGCTCTGTGGCCGGCTCGCACCGACGCGCACCTCGCCGGGCCGCTGCGTGCGCTGCGCCGCCATGGAGAGGGCTTCTCTGGTGGCGGCTTTTGGAACCACGCCGCACGAGAGCCAATGGAAGCCTCGTTCCTTGGTGACGCGCCCCAGCCAATGGGAGCATAAACCATCGAGATTTGGGTTCACTTCGCTCTTTGTGGAGAGGTGAAGATTTAGCTGACGTTTTGCGTTGGCTAGATGCGCGGCTTCTAAGCTGGGATGCTTCAGTTCGCGGCTTCACTTCGCTCCTTTGGGACAGGGCAATTTACCTGCCGTTTGGCGCGGCTGAGTGACGTCGGCTCGCTCCATGGGACTGTTAATGCTTTCGTCGCCTTAAAAGGCAGGGTCCTTGCTGAACGATACTAATTTCCCCCTTCATGTGTTAAATCAAGATGTATGGAGGTGCATGTTAGATTCGGTTTATGTTTATTTTTTTATCAAGACGCACACGTTTCAAAAACCAAAATTATAGATTTTTTTTCTTAAAAAGAACCAAGTATTGAGAAAGGAAAAAACTATAGTTTGCTCAGCCCGCATAACTAATGCACTAAACGCATCTTTTTCTTCTTTTCTTATGTGGACAATGCGAGCATAGTTTGAAGTTGACCACGCCCACTCGCGGTTTCGCGGAAGAAGCCTTCGATCATTTTGTTGTTGACGACACTTGTGTGTACAGCTATAGCCACTGACAGAGATAGAACGGAAGGGCGTGTGTTTCAAGAAACGCCCGGTCTCCATCACGCGCTCCATGCCCTTCCTTGTGCTTCGGCCGCGCGCGAGCTGGAGGAGCGCGGGACGCCGAAGCATTGTCGAAGGTCTAGGAAGCTCACGCTAGAAGTGGGACAATCGAAGGCACGTTTATACTCCAACGTAACGTCGACGGGCGCGGCGTAGCGTAGCGCGCGCAGATGTTGTTGGCCACAGCTCTCGAGTTCTGGTTGCCGGCCAATGAAAGGCGCGCGTTCTGCGCTACGCCGCGTTCACTGCGCTCAACGTCGGAGTATATACAGCCCTTTAACCTCCTGTCTGCCGTTCTCACCTTTTCAGTGACTATAGCTCACGTCATGGGGTTATCATAATCTACGCAAGATGTTAAACTTGCGCTAGGGTCTGTATACGCTACTTACTTTTGCGCCGCTCCCGTGCATTCCTATGGAAAATCGAGCGGGCGTTTTGTCTCTTCGACGGAGAATAACAAGGATCGCCTTTGTCATTAGGGTCGTAGCGAGTAGTACGTACCTTTATTAACACTGTAAAAGTGCAACTGCTTTAGTTAGAGTATTCTTCTTCGCCAGCAAACGATTTTAAACTTCGCAATATTTCAGGCCTAAATCTGTGTTCCGCACAAGGTGTCTGGCACGTTTCGGCAAAATAACAGTGGAAAGGAATGCAGAGTGCGTCCAAGATTTACCAACATTCCGATAACGCTCATATATTGCTAATATGCCAGCCTGCTACTATATCTAAATTGAGCTCCGTGGGGCTTTAAAAACACCCAAAAAGTAAATACTTAAGTAAGTGGGCTATAAAAGATGTCTCTTAGTATTGTTTTGTTTGCCAGTCTGTTTTCTGCATCGGCAAACTGTTTCTTGGATTTTCCCTCTTTTCAAAATTTTCGCGGGGGTGGGAATGACGTTTTCAATGCTTGAACAAGCACCTTCGCGCGAATGCGCGGGCAGAGGGAATAAAACGAAGCTTAATTATTGCGGTCTATAATTATTTAGCTTTCATTTTAATTCAACCTTCTACCGGCACAAGGTGTAACTAATCCATTCAACTATGACTGAAATATTAGTACCCGTTGAAGCAGGAAAGTATGCAAGCTCACTAGTTCACAGTCCCTTCATAAATTTATAGGAACAGTAAATGTTGAGATTGTGTTACATTTTGCAGTTGATTAGCTTTTGCTGTTACTGTGACAAATTTTAGTACATTCGGTGCCCAAACTATAGTCTGTTGCAACCTAAGAACGAAGGGCGAGGGTAAGACGGGCCGGGGAGGAGGAAGCGGACGGAACGCTGGAGAAGAGGGGGAAACCTCCTTCTCTCTTTAGCGTTCCGTCTGCTTCCTCCTCCCGGCCCGTCTTACCCTCGCCCTTCGTTGTTAGGTTGCAACGGACTATAGTATAGACTTGTTTGTTGTGTTCACCACCAAATTGCTTTCAGTCGGTTGCAAGCCTCTATTGCGAGAAGTCAACAAAGTTACATACAAAGCAGAACTGTCCAGCTCCGAAGGTTACAAACCTTCCTCTTCCCTTTGCCTCCTTGAAAGCTCCATTCAACTGCCACCTCATCTGACATTAGCTTATGAAGGACCGTTTGCAGGGAGTCGTAGAGGCTTTTTCCGTCACAGCCTTTCCAATACATCTTCCGCAACAGAAAGTAAAAAAATAACTATTAGAGTCTAGTGCCATGATTGTCACACGGCTGCTGGATTTGAGATTTCTCAATGTAAAAATATGCAACTAGTAAAACATAACATTTTCACTTTCATTTTCACCTGACATTTGTGCAGAATGTCCCGGAACAATGTTTACTTAAAATGGCCCGCAGAAAGTTATCAACTTGACCTATCAAGTGGCTTCCAATGTACTAAAAATTTAGGTCTCTACTCAGAACACGAAAGAAATAATAAATAAGAAACTGACTTTTTTGTCAAACGTAGGACACACACTGTCGGGAAGAGATAGAATGACGGCCATGTTTCAGCCAGTCAGATGAATCAGTACACTTTTAAAAACTACCACCCCAGTTGCACCCCCTGATAAATCACAGCGCCACAGCTCACAAAACTGATCCACAGGATTCTTCAAAACTACATTGAATCCATCCACCCCGCTGCAACAGTTCATGTTAGTTTGGGTTCAGGAAAGAGGTTTCACGGTGCAACTAAGTCTTCCACTCCACCAGGCAGCACTTTGTTGCTTCTGTCGTCCTGAGTATGTTTTCTTACGCGTGCTTGTCTCCGTTGCCCAGGGCCTACACCACACTGCCCTGAAAGGCACTTTCACAGCTGCGTTAGAAGCAGCTGCACTGTGTCAAGATGTGCTCAACAGTCTCTGTACCCGCTGCAGAATCTACATGTTGGGTCTCCTCCGTTAAGTAGATGATCATCTGCTTTCGCAGTGCACAATAACACGAACAGATGCATTTCGTCTGTCCACTTTCACACTCTACACAAACGGATGCATTGCAGACCCCATATAGAAATTGAGAGAAATCCGAACTCTAAGCACTTGTTGATCTTGTAGTTTCTCGTGCTTATCTGCACTGGACACACCATATCTGGGTAATGTTAACGAACATAGCCGCTCCTCTATCCCTTCTCAACAGTGTGCTCTGCGCCGTCGAAAAAGTCAGTTGCTTTTTTCTTATTTCCTTTGTACAAGTTGAGACTAAAAATTGTAATGCCTAAATATGACCAGTAAAATATATCCGTAAAAACCTTATATATCAATGCTGAATTTTGCAGGCCATTTTAGTGTGAGCTCTTCTGGGGGACACAGGTTGTAATCAAAGCAAGCTGTTTGGTGCTGCAGATGGGCATACATTTGAATCTACAGGCAACTAAAAAATTGGCCCAAAGAAATCATGATGCAACTTGAAATGGTAGGCATTAGCAAAGAAATCATGATGCAACTTGAAATGGTAGGCATTAGCTTACCAGCTTTTTCTTCATTTCTTCACTCTCCAACAAATTGTCGAAACTCAGAAAATCCTGAACCGTGTTGAATGTCTCCAAGATGATGTCATCACTGGAGTCTTCGACATAATGAGCATTTTGGCTTAACTTTGCCACAATAAGTCCAGTTATTGAGACTGCTCCTCTTGTTTAGCTTTTACTATGTGCAGCAGACTGAACAGTTCTTTCTGCATTCCTGCAAAATATAAAAGGTATATTATTGTTAATGTGTGTGTCGTAACAAACATGTTTCAGGAAAGTGGTAGAGCAACTGAGAAAAGGGTAAACTTGCTGATTTAGAAAACTTTCAATAATTCAGACTCGGCTCATTTGAGCACATTAAAGCAACAATTATTTACCCAGAGAGATTGATCTAGTATATTAATGTTATGCATCTGGCATTTATCTGCACTCTAAGTAACCAGACACAACTGCTTGATTAGAGAAACAGACTTGAAGCAAACTATTAAATTACCCCTTTTAACCCCTTTTAAGCGTTCATTGGAGATCCTTAGGTTGGTGAAATCGGTATGTTTAAAACAAGTCCTTGTGCTGGTAGTGTTTTTATTCTAGATAAAAAACACTTCCTATGGTAAATTTCTGAATACTCTGGAATAGCTTATTCAGAGCTTACTCTGGAACAGCTTAATCAGAGGGCTCTTCGGCTTGTGGAAGTTTTCGTCTAGCCATCTCGTAGGACTCTGCAAGTTCGAGGAAAAAAAAAGAACACAAAATTTCACACACTACACATTTCGCAACTATTAAATTCCATAAATCGAAAGAAAGAAGTTCACCAACTGCTGAACTTTTAAAACCAATTCATGTGCAATGAATTCTGAAATGCAAGTTATGGGCATTCACTGCCATACTAACCAAACCAACCCAGGGCAGTGCAACTTAGCCGCTCCCAGAAGTCTGGCGGTTGGTGCACGTTCTGCACCATTTGTTGCAACTTTCTCGCGTTCTTCTCTGGTGGCCAAGCGACATAGCCATCCCTATACCAGGACCTTGGAGCAACTGCGACCTGATCATCTTCATCGCTGAATTTCACGATGCCAAACATTCCTAAAAGTAAAACAAAGTACAGGCATTTGTTATTTCAGGGAAGACAGCTGAGGGAAGGCGGCACAAAGATTTGTTTGCAAAAAGAATGGAGACCTATGTATTACTCAGCTGCAATGGTTAGTGAATTTGCACTGCACACTAACATTCTCAATCTGAAATTGTTATTTTCCAGCCTTCAGCAGGTATTCTAAAATTAAAAATAATACTACTAATTTTAAAACTTAGTGCAGCTAGGTGGAGCTGGCCATGGTGAAGATCAAACGAAAAAAATGTATTCCACATAGGAACCCAAGTATTCTGCACTTTCCCTATATTATTAATTCCAACAGAAGTTCCCAATGTGGTCACCAGCTTCAAGTTTATTATCATGAAGCAAGGGAAAGACAATCTTCTTGTTTTCATATTCAAACTTGAGGCATTTGAATGATATGTCCTCTAAAGCCCAAGCAGTTGTGGCTGAAGGAATCGACACCTCAAAAATGCCAAGCAGAGAGGACTTGCACGGATACATGTAGAGATCAGACCTTGCAAAAAACCTGGTTCCAACAACACAAGGAGACCCAGAAGAGAAGAAAGCGACATGAGAGGCTTGGACTATGCTTCCGTCATTCATGACAAAGCAGCTGTCCCTGGCATCAGTTCTCAACACGAACTTGTGAGGGACCACAACCTTTTTGAACTGTGGCCCACTGCAACCTGCATGTAGCGGACCACTCCCGTGCTCTGAAGAGAAGCATGGTTCCGTTGACGAGACATTTCCTTCTGCGCCTGCACTTCTCTCTTCCATTATACACTTGTACAACTGCTGGAGAGGCATTTCAGGCTTTCGCTTTTGCTTCTAAAGCTTTTGCATATAATTCTCAAATGGAAAGGCACCCCACCCATTCACTGAACCATGGGCCCGCACATCCGCAGCAAGGTGAATTAGTCCATGAACATTGTGAGAAGCTCTCTCTTGTCCATAAAGAAATATAAGCGTCCTAACAAAGTGTTGCAGAAGCTGCTCTGCATAGTCAAGGAAGTCCCAACACAATCTGGGCGATGACAAGATTGTCAAGGCAACATGGAGAGACATCAAATTCTTGTACACATCTACGGGCAAGCTTGGCACAAACACAAGAGGGCCAGTGTACAGAAGTATCAGTAGCCTTCCATCGGTCCACCTCAGTGAGACTGACCCCATGGTCGTCTGCTCAGTTCGGAACAAATAAAATGTCGGAGGCGGCAGAGCTTCTCTGAAATATCCTCTTTGACGCGCCTGTGTTGCCTGTACCTTTTGGAGCCCTTGAACCAGAGGAAAATCAATTTCTTCATAACACTCAGCAGCACCAGATGCATGTACTCCAGTGGCACATCTTTAACCATGTCAATAGGCAGCTCCTCTAAGACAGTTGTGCCAGTGTGATGGTCCTCTTGTCTCGCTGTTCGAAAGCTCTGGTCAGTCCTCAGTTCCGCATTGAACTGTGGAAAGCACAGTCTCCGACCAACTGTTTTTCCCTCAGTTGTACACTTCATACAACTGAAGTATCCATTGTGGGTTTTGATGGAGAGCACGTAGGCCTTAGCAGGGGCATCACAAATGATTTGTGTGAGCTTGACTGCCACCCTGCTGCCATTGAGAATACCAGTCTCCAGCAAGCTGACCATGTCACGTACAAAGGCCTGCATGAACAGATTGGGATCTTCTGGCTTCGACTGCCCACAAAAGACACCTACCGGAAAGGGGCAGCCGTTTCTGCAGTTTGCAACCCTATACAATATTGGCAAGAACTGGTCCCGTGTGCTTTTGGTCAAAGGGAGCCCATTAATGTTTATCTGCAAGTAGAGGCATTCTGGGAAAGTTGTCAAAGCTTGTAGATTGTCCACCAAACCAGCAGCCAGTCCAGAATGACAATAGGGCCCACCACCCAACTCCGTTATTGCTGGGCAGTTTCTTGGAGTATCAAGCAGAGTTTTAGCACAGCTTGGCAGGGACGAGAAGCAGGGATGGTTCTTTGCCAATTTTAGAAGGTTATTCAGAGCCTGATGGGAGATACTGTTCTTGATACTCCATCGCCTTAAAGGGGCGGTGCAACAATTTTTGTACTTTGCGCAAATACCGCTTAGAACGGATCCCTGACGTTAATGACCTATGAAACACACGTTCGTTTTTCACCCCACGCAATAGAAGTCCCAGAAAAAAAATAAAGAAAAACGAGCAGCGTTCACCCCCTCAACTCGCAGCCGGAACAAGCGGCCACGTGATCTGGAGCCGATTATATGCCGCCAATGTTGATCGTAGCCACGCGCTGGGGTTGGCAAAGCACAGGACACGCGCTGAGTTCCAGACATTTTTATGGCTCGGCTATTGACCCCGTAAGTGATGACGTCACAACATGGCTTTTGGGTCCAAACAAACCATTACTAGGGACGTTGCTATGGACTAATGCATGGAGACTCCACATGAGGCTAGATTTTTGCTTACAAGTAAGTAAATCATTTTTTGTAAGCAACCTAACTTCTTGATATCTAATAATGAAGATGTTCTTGTCGTCTCAGTGTCATATTGCAACGATGAAAGCCATTTCTGAAGTATTACACTCCGCTTTGCTTTGGCAGCAGACGATACCGGCCTCTGTTGCAGCCAACGAGCTTGTTGGTTGCAGCGGGCGTCTTCATTGAATTGCGTCGGTAAACGAGCGTCAAAAACAAGTGCATCGCCATGGCCGTAAAGGCCTCCTGAATGTGCGTTTTTTTTTTTCTGTGAAGAACCCAGCTTAGTTTAGAGGGGTGAAAATGCCGCAAAATCAAATCACGTCATGCCAGTTACGACGTCGACCTGAAGTGCATTATCGGCGTAGTGCAGGCCAGCATGAGAAACAAATCGTATACGCCGTCGAGGTAAGTCGCGTTCATCATCATTATTATTGAGGTTGTCAGGCTATTAAAGAATTGCATGTCTATCGTGATTTCGCAGTATTTTGCTTTTTTCCGTTGGTATACATCACATTTCGTGGATGTGCTCTTTTTGTGAAGATCTCCATCGAACCCGCGATGCGAGTACAATCTGTCATAAACTCACCTTATGTTTTTTTATCCAGTTCTTTCGCGTTTTGGGGTCTTCCGGAAATCTGAAGAAATTGCAATAATCTTTCTCCACGCGATGGTTACAACCAGGTATACGAAGCACCCTCCCATAGCGCGAGTCCGCAAACAAAATTTGGGATCTCAACCGATCGCCTAAAGTGCTCTTCGCACGGGTGCAATGCGATCTTTTAGCAGACGATCATCTCGATCGACGCCCGGACTTTCGATAAACCATATTTTGCATCGCACCCCACTATAGATTCTTATAAGTGTCTGAAACTCATTATTTTTCAAAGAAATGCAATATCAGAATATCGTGTTTATTCACACGATTCAGACGCCGGCGCCGGCTTGGCCGGCCGGCGTGTGGCAGACGGCATACTACTACTATTCGTCGTCTGCTGCAGGCATCTTGAGGACCGGAAGTTGTCGTCGTAAATATTTCAGAAACAAGCGATTACCGGCGCACTTCTGTCGAAACATATATGACATTCAAGCTTTCTATATCTGTGATTTTTAAAAGTTTAAATCCTACTCCTGATTTTTAAACGGTCAGGTTTTCGTAGCAAAACCTAGCCACATGTATTTGTCCATAACAACGACCCTAGCAACGGTTTGTTTGGACCCATGACGTCACACTTACGGAGTCAATTGTCGTCGTTGCAGCGATTGGACACGGGTTGCTACCCGAATGCTTCTCGAGCTAGTAATTATCACGAGCCCAAATCGAGTGCCCAGGCAACGCTCGGGTCCAATCTATGAACCGCATTCAAATATCGTCATTGGGGTGTACTGCGATCCCCACGTTACGTCATCACATTTTGCAAAGGAGATATTGAATGAAAATGATCGCTTTTGTCCTTGAAATTACACCGCAACAAAGGAGTTTCTTGGCCAGTGGCGTTGCGTGCAGTATCCTTGAGTCCCACTAGTGCCAGTAAGCTCGTGTAAAGTGAAAAAGATTCCAATTGATTCCGTTGCACCGCTCCTTTAAATCGTTTCTAAATTGGTCAAGAGAACCGCTTTCTTCATCACTTGAAGGTTTCGGTATTTTTGCGCCTGCGGCTCCGCTGTCGCCGTCACTACCGTGAACGGAAATATTAGAACCTACAGTGTTTTCGATACTTCCAGAAAAGAGACCTTCCTCACTGGTGTTCAAGTCTCTTTCCTGACTCTCTGCGTCACGTTCGGTGGCAGCAGCAAAACGTACGCCGGAGTTGGTCCCTCACTGCCGGACGACCCGTCTGACTCGCCCGCTACAGCAGCCTCACAGTAAACTGCGGGGCCGGAATCGCACACCAAATCGACGGCCGCGCCTGCCAACCGTAGACTCATTTGCACACTTTCACATAGTGTCCGCCGAAACGTCCGGGACGTCTTGTGCAATGTGTTTAGGCAAGACAGCGCGCGACCGCACCTGTAACACTGCCACAAACAAACAATGCGCCCGGATCACTCAAAACCGCGAGCAAGAACGATCACACGGTTACGCACGAAGCGTTCACGAACAATTTATGTGGCACTGCGGAACTTATAAAGTAAGATGTGTGCTTACCTGTCAGCCTTGCTGATTTCACGACGAAATCGAGTTGTTCTTGTTTCTTTTGCTGGACTACGGAATCGCGCCAAATGGTCAAACCGTACAAACTGCGCACGCGCAAAATTGCCTAAAGCCGATACTAGTACCGCCGGAATTTCGTATTCGATTTGAAGCTCTATAATCCATAAAGTTATTATAAATAACTCTATGCTATAATCATTAAAATGATAATAAAGTACAATTATAATATTAAGATAACAGTTAAAATTATTTATATATATTTAAATTATTGTGGGATTAGTTGCGTATTCTACTGGCTTGTATGAGCACCCCAGTATATCCCGTGCGGGATATACTGGGGTGCATAATCCGACGGATGTCCCCAGGACGATGACCTGTGACATGATCTCCCACAGATGCCCCTTACAGGATATCCTGAGGATTGCACTCCCAGGGATGTCCCCAGAATTAGTTCCTCCCGGCCGGGACATCGGGATATTATGGGGATATCCTCAGGACTTTGTGTTCTGTCTGGGACGTGACCTATGGAAGGCAGTGACGGTGCTGAGACTGACATTCGCTAACGCGGTCGCTGTGTCCGTCAGCCGCCACGCGGGAGTACTTGGAGAGGAGGCAGCGCGAAGTGGGAAGGCTGGCCCTCGGCGCTCATGGGACGACACCAAAAGGGGCAGTGCATGCGACGTCGGGTGGCCCTCGTTCGAGGCCCGTGAGGCGGTGGCGAAGCTCAGTTTGGAAGTGCGCGCCCGGGGCCTCGGACAGGAGCGGTGGGTACATCAGATGCAGAGGTGCCTACTCTACACCGGGGCGGCAACCCGATGGACAAGGAAAGTCCGTGTGCTGTCGAACAAATATAGGTGCCGCTGCCGTTGATCAACAGGCAGGAAGATAGAAGCACAGGATTGAAGGAGCTGCGTGAGCAGGTCAGAGCTGTGGAGACCCGGAGGTAAGAAAGAAGGGCAGCTGACAACCCGGCACTCCAGACCTACATCAGTCACAAGAAGGAGATCTGCAAGGAGCAGTTCTTCTCGATAACACACTGGGGAGCAGCTTGCTCTTCGAGGCTCGCTCCGGAACGTTGCCGCACGAAGCGATGGCAGATGAAATGTGGGAGAGTTGAGGCGAGCATGATGTGCGCCATCTGTGGGGAAAAGGAGGAGACTATGGAACACCTGGTGCTGAGGGGCAGGATACCACGGCCGCTCCAACGAAGTGAAGTGACGCTGGAACAGGGGGAACAAGCTCTCGGTTTCGATGGCCAACCGCAAGGGGGAGACATGGAAGCCAGTGATACAGTGGGCGCGGCTAGTGCCACTGATCTCCACTAGAGGGGGCTGGATGGCGCATTGAGCAAACAGGTATGAAGCCACCGGAAGTGAGCGGCTTGTCCCGGAAGTGAGCGCTTGGCAGGCTTTGTAACCCTTCCGAGTGCTGGTTCGAAAACCGTCGAGGGCGTTGGATTTTCGCTTGTTCCCTCAAGAGAGCCTGCTTGTTGCGCAGTAAGAGCGCATGCGGACCCGAGAAGTATCATGGGAAGCCATTCAATGTAAACATTTTGAGATTCTAGTTGATCAAGTTGTGAATATGTCCCAAGTTCAAATGCCTCATTCTCGGGATTTAATCCAGAACGGGAGTATTAAAACCCAATCAAAGACACAAAAAAGCATGGTCCAAAATATCGACTGAATGCACTAGGAAGCCCAGCGCACGCCCGACTTCCGGGACAAGCATCGAACTTCCGGTGGCTTCACTTGCGCCAGGCTCGGAGAGCAGCTAAGCGCCATCCAGCCCCCTATAGTAGAGATCAGTGGCTAGTGCGGCAGCAGGGGGAACGGTGCGAACGTGATCGAGACAGCAAAGCGGCGACTGGAGAATAGAAGGAATCCCTGCGGGGGAGCGGGAGTTTCTCATTCCTAAGGACAATATATGGCTAGGACAAATACGGAGATAATCCGTACCGTAGTTTCCGCCCGTTAAGAAGGGAATAGCCAACAGATCCAGTTCGAGATCCGAAAGATGGTAAGTGCGTTACATCTGAAGCCTTATTTAGTTTGCGACAAAACCTCTCACGTTTGTGGCCGCGCGTGTTGCCAGGAACGAATGGTGAGGTCGGCCAGAGATACATCTGTGAGAATCGGCCTCGGCCTCGCCATCGCCGTGAATGGACGCGGGAACAGGACTGTGTTTCGTTTTCTTTTCTGTGCGTGTTTGCGTTTGCACGTGGGCCCCTGTGTCTGTCTGGGTGAACTGGCGACGCTCGTGCGGGCTGGGGCCGGGGACATTTGAAGGAAAGAAGAAGAAAAGAGACAGCACGGGGTGTAACCTTCTGCGGGGATTCGGAAATTTAACTTCGCTTGTAAATAGACGTGTTTTTTTTTTTTTTCACTATCCGCGGAGTCCTGGCTGCTTTACTTTTCCGTCCGCGACCATCAGCGGCTGCTCTCCGGGTCGTCGGGTCCCGGCACAATCACGAAGAAAGAACATCATTGTTGTATCTTCTTGTTAATCACTTTCCGGTCACTTCGTCTTCTTCTGTCCTTTGCCCTTTCTACTTCCTCTCTTTACCAAAAAAGATTAAATATAGAGTCTCGTGGCAGCGGCGCTCAAGTGTGGTCGTTCCATGCCGGGTCTCCAGACACCACATCC